>CM076581.1:224165117-224321662 GCA_034641835.2 Pinus albicaulis
TATAAGACTACTCCATACACACCTCAAAAAAATGATTATGGGGGAAGAATTACCAGGAATTTGATGGAAAAGTAAACAAGCATACTTATTGTTGTTAGGTTGCGACATGAATTTTGGGCAAAGGAAGTGGAGACTGCATGTTACATGGTTAACATATCACCTTCATCAGCGTTGGATGATAAGACTCCATAGGAGGTATGGAATGGTAAGAAACCCTCTCTTTCACATATGAGGGTATCTGGCTACAATGACTATGTACATGTTCCAAGGGATAAAAGAGCCAAGTTGGATAGTAAATATAAAATTTTCATCTTTATTGTGTATAAGGATGGCTTAAAAGGTTATAGGCTTTGGAACCTATAAACAAGGAATATTGTGTACAACTGAGATGTGGTGTCTAGATGGGTGGAAGATGTTATTAAACATGAAGTCCTACAAAGGAACTTGAGAAGACATATTTTGAGCTAAAGGAGGAAGAATTAGACTCTACAACAAAACACGAATCTGAAGGAGAAGAGCCACAAATTCTATCTTTGATAAGATTAGTTTGAGAGAGAAGGAAACCAGAAAGCTATCATCCATCTTCGTTCTGTTCAAATTTTTATTTATATATTATCGATGATGATCCTATAACTTTCGAGGAGGAATTAGATTCAGAGGATGGACAAATATGGAAAGAGGCCATCGTCGATTAAATGGAATATTTGGACAAAAATGAGGTTTGGGATCTAGTGGAATTTCTGGCTGGAAGGAAACCCATTGGAATAAAATGGGTGTTTAAGAAGAAGATGAATGCATAATGCAAGGTGGAGAAATAAAAATCTCGGTTGGTATCAAAAGGTTATTCCCAGGTGTCGAGAACTTATTTTGGTGATATTTTTTCTCCTGTTGCCAAGATATCTTCTACTAGATTTTTTCTATCTATTGTTGTTTATTTTAATTTTGAGGTAGAAGAGATGGACGTGAAGACAACATTTCTTGACAGGGATCTGGAAGAAGTGATCTACATGAAGAAACCTGAAGGATTTGTGGTAAAGGGTGAGAACGAACTGATATGCAGGTTAAAAATTTTGTGTGTGGGTTAAAACAGACACTAAGGATGTGGTATCAGAAATTTGATACATATATACGGGGATTAAGCTTCACTAGAAGTAAAGTGGATCACAGTGTGTATTTTAAATTATTTTGTGATCATGTTATTTATTTGGCCTTGTATGTGGATGATATGTTGCTAATTGGAAATGACAGAGAAATTATCCAGGATTTGAAGACTCAATTGTCATTCAAATTTTGACATGAAGGATATTGGTGTTGCAAACTATATTTTGGGCATGGAAATTAAATGAGATTGGGAAAAGAGGAAGATTTTTTTAAACCAGAGGAATTATGTTGACACAATATTGTAGAGGTTTAATATGAAGGATCATATTCGTGTAAGTGTAAATTTATCTACTGAATAGTGTCCCAAGACACAACAAGAGGAAGAGGACATGTCCCATGTTCCATATGCAAGTGCAGTTGGTAGCCTGATGTATACAATTATCTATACTATACCACACATTGCACATGAAGTGGGAGAATTGAGCAGTTTTATGTAAAAACTAGGGAAGGAGAATTGGACAATAGTGAAGTAGGTTTCCAGGTATCTGTGTGGGACTACTTGATATGGTCTATGCTACCTAGGAATACTAGGATTGGACAGAGTTTTGGACATTCGTGGATTTTTCTATGTATATTGGGTTGGAGATATGGATAAAATAATATCTACAAAGCATACGTGATTAGCCTATTTGTGTAATATTCCCAAATGGGAAAAGCAAGAATATAGTGCAAAATGTTGGAATAGAAGTGTAAAACATAATATAAAAACATAAGGCCAATATGGAGACCTTCCATTCATCATAAAAACATCATATATGTATAAAATAATGGGCCAAAAAACATGTTACAATATAGAACAAGTCTCCAATACACAAAACCCTCAATAGGAGGTGCTGCTACTATATCAAAAATTTTGAAAGACCACTACAACGTAGTCATGGATGAACTGCTATAGAAAATGAGTACACAAAATATCATGGGCTTGTATATGCCTCAAAATATACAAAAAATACAGATCTAGGCTCTATACAACCTCCAATGAAGAACCAAAAAAGGGTTTTCAGAAATGCACCACTAGATAAGATGGAATCAAAGCCCTAGGGCTGAAGATTCACTAAAAAAAATGAACACGAAAGTTGGGGCTGATCTAGTATGAAAAATAATGCAGCCTCCTCCAATAGATCCTCTAGATGAAAGGTTGATCCCTTCGCTAGAAAACCTCCTCCCCAAATGGTGTACTGAAACCACCCTACAACTCCTCCCTAAAAATTACGCATTCTAACACAGAAACTACACTGTAGGGGAAAATAAATAAGTGGCCTAATGCCAAATTCTATAATAAGGCTCAAGGGCCTTCCTCACCAGCCTTCTAATGGAAGGAAACCTTCCTCCACTGGAAAACAGATCAGAAATCAACTGGATCTAGTCTCCACTGCTGCAACCTCCAACTTAGCACATCTCTCAATAGAGATTGTGTTGTACCACAAGACTGAAGCTTTGGCCTGATGAATGATTGTGGAATGGTAGTGCAAAAATCTTCCTATAAGGCCTCTCAAGGATAGAGTTTGGATTCCCGATCAAGAACACCCTATTATAAATAGTACTGCAATCTTAGCTAAACAGCTGAAGAAAGATATATATGTCTAAACAGACCATATATCAAAACACAACCATACATTCACCCATAATGAAATATGGCTTCCATCCTCTTACTTATATAAGTGATGATATTTATAACCCTAAGCCTCATTCATTTATGACAGTACTTCCATGCAAAGAGTCTCCATATAAAATTGCGTTGTCCCATAATGAATGCCACTCCTCCATGACAACGTTGTTGATTTGGTCAAGGTTGGCCCAGTGTATGTGTTCCTACCCCCTTTCCCACCTAAGGGTTCTCAATTAAGCTGCCAAGATGTCCTCATTTCAAATTGGCATTTATTTTATTCTTATTTAAGGAGATTTACGGATCTCCATATCCTCTTATTTGTTAAACAAGAAAGAAAAAGAAAAAATTAATATTCCAACTAGCTCATGGCTAATTGGGAATATTATATTTTTCCCCTCCCAAATGTTTCTTGCCCTCAAGAAACTTCAATAGTGAGTGTTGCAACTCTTCTCCTCCTCCATTGGTGACACCTCCATGTGATAAGCTTCCCTAATAAGCAAAGTGTCTTCCAATCCATCCCTCCATGACATGCTCCTCCCAAGTTTTCATGAGATGAAAATGAATTATCGCACAAGGAAGCAATAGATCCCATGAAACAATCATGGTTTGCCCAATTTCCTCCCTGAAAAATGTAGCATAATGAACATGGATAATCTCTCTCCCAAAGGGCACATTCTGTCCTTCCATCCTCCTTGCAATCATTCCCATAAAAATAATAAGAACATCATCAATTGATGGGATCCAAACCAAGTACATATAAACAGAAATATGCAAAAAAGGATGTGGGTCATAGTCCCACATGTGGAACCAGCACAATATATCTCCTAGATGCATCAGATAGTGATATGGTAAATGGTTTCCCCACGAATTACTTACTGCCATAATTTTCACACAAGTTCTGAAAAAGTGAGAAATGTTTGGTGCCTTTGGAGTGCACTGTGAATGGTAGATCATCTCCCTATATCCTTCTAGGGAGTGGCCATTTTCAACTATGTTTATGGTCCAAAGTTAGCGATGAAGTTTATATTGAATAATTGTCCTTCTTGGAGCAATGGTACGCATATACATGGTAAATGAGTACAAAAAATCATCAAGTAAAACATTATTCACATAAACATATTCCTTACCATAATCTCTACTCATACAAATGGAGTGGTCCATAGATAGATCCCCTCTCATTCCAAAAGAGGAAAGAGGTGTTTTGATAACTCCATCACAGAGTTATGTATCTCTTCCATCTCCACATGGTCCATGCATCTCATCAAATGCTGATATATCTCCTCTTCAAAGCCTTCCCAAGTGTATCCCTCCATGATGGAGTTGTAGGCTCTCATGGAATAAGTGTGGCTGAAGAGAAAATATTCATGTGCTCTTTGTAGTAACTTCTCCTTGATCTTGGAAGCTCTAGATAAGAATATCATACCATGATAATAGATGACTTCATATTGGACTGAATATCCCTCGTGTTGTATCTTGTCATAAAGTATCATGCAAGTAAAAATATCCTTGTAATAATCCACCAACAACTAGGATTTTCCAATATGGATCTATTCTTCAAAGTGAAAGGCTGATGATGTATCACATAAAACATTTTTCATATGGTTATCCTCCTCTTTAACATTTCCCATGCCAGATTCACAAGTTGGAAGGTTTATATCCTTCCCATGATGCTCCTTTATCAGCGTAGAATCTGAAGTGAGAGTGAGTAATGATGATGTTGGGAGAATACCTCCCTCCTCCTTGAGTCTACTCAATAGTCTTAGCACTGTATCGTGACCTCCCAGTGCCCCAAATCCTCTTGGATCTATGACTGGTGCATCATGATGTGAGACATTACTCACCAAATTCTGATCAGCTGGCCTCCCTGGTGGTTTTCCACAAAACAATAATGTCCCATCAGCCAAAGTCATGTGCATAATAGACGGTACCGTTAGGTCCTTGCTTGCACTGTGAAAATTCATTTATGTTTTTTGTGTGGAAGTTGTATTTGAGGGATATGTGTGCATGCCCTTAATCATCTAATTTTTTCCACTCTTTCTATCCACCCATTCCATCCGCAAAGTCTCCCAATCTGTGGTGACCTTCCCCAAAGTAATCAATCACTGGACACCCAATATCACATTGGTGTCAAGTACGTAAACCACAAATAAGTGATCATTCAATGTATATGTCCCCATAGTGACCGATAAATATGGAACATAATGCATGCACTGAATAGTTCTAGCTCATAAGACCAAAATAGAAAATCCCTCAAAATCATCAGTGGGTATTGCCCTCCTCTGCACTAGTTGGGCATCAATAAAGTTGTGGGTAGCTCCACTATCAATCAAGAATGAAACCATCTGATCTAAGATGGAACCTCGAACCCTCAAGGTCAAGTACTTGGGTACTCCTCTCAATGATGCAAGAGGCCTTCCAATGGGAGAAAATGCCCCATCCCCACTTCTAGGTGATTGTGGATCATCTCCTGCTGTGCCAATGCTATGACCTCTTTCTGGTTCCTCTTCTTCTTCCTCCTCATCATCTGAGAAGACCTCTATGTAGTGTGCCTTTCCTGTTACACATCTATGTTTGGGTGCCCATAATTCTTGGCATGTGAAGCAAATCTTCCTTCTCCTCAAATCTCTTTGGACATCATCACTAAGATGTACTTTACTTTGGCTCTGTATTGAAAAAGGATCCTTCTCATCTTTTCCCTTTGATGGAAAAGTGGGCTTTTGTTGAAATGTTACCTTTGCTTTTGGAAAGTCATCTTGTAGATCTCTAGCCCTTTCAATGGAATATTGAAGGGTAGTGGGATTGGTAGACTTAAGCAACCCATAAAGAGGTTATGTTAACCCATGAATGAACATATAGACCCTTATTGCTGTAGATAAATCAGGAACCATAACAAAAAGTTTTAGAAATTCAAAAATATAAGTTTCTGTATTACCTGATTGTTTGAGCTTTGCTAGCCCATGAATGGTGCCTCCAGGTCTCTCCGATCGAACCTCTCCACCAACCTCCTTGTGAAATCTTAATATTCAGTCACATTGGCATGACCTAATGTATACAAGCCATGGAACCACCAATCATGTGCTTCACCCTCAAGGTGCAGCATTGCTATCTTAATGGCCTCCATCTCTGGTACTTTGTTCAACTCGAAGTAGATGTCAAGCTTCTCTACCCATGATTTGGAAGTGCATTGTGATGACCCATGAAAGTTGGGTAAGAAAAATTTTCCCATAGTTCAGCATAGATCATGATTTTGAATGAATCCTCCACCTCTATTGTGATGCCTAAGTCTCCTATCGTCCTTGATATGAAAAAAATCTTGAAAAATAAAGTGATCCTTGAATCTCTGAGATTGAGACTCATACTCCATGAAATATTCTTCAAGAGTTTCTTGTTCTTTAAACCGTTCATTTGCCACTGATAAAAATGTAGGCATTGTAGAGAGTTGGGAAACTTGTTGCTGCTTCACTGGTTGATCACTCAAGTGATGAGAAATGTTGGAGCCTTCACCATGTAGAAATCCTTTATGGAATTCCTTATATCTATCCATCCTCATCTCCTTTATTTCTCTAGCAATGTCTTGCATGGTTCAAAGAAGAATATTTGGGTACTCCTTCTCCTCATATTCTTCTGATAAAGGGGTTTTACCCTTGTCTTGTTTATCATATGTAAAAACAAAATTTTGGTTTCTTCCTCTGAGATGCCTCTTCTCTCTATCTGTGAGAGGATATCCTTCTTCTAATAACATATTGGCTTCTAAGATGCACAAACTGAGCCAAGATTATGCTCTAATACCACTGTAATATTCCCAAATGGGAAAAGCAGGAATATAGTGCAAAACGTTGGAATAGCAGTGTAAAACATCATATAAAAACATCAGGCCAATATGGAGACCTTAAATTCATCATAACAAAAAAACATATGTGTAAAATAATGGGCCACAAAACATGTTACAAGATAGAACAAGCCTCCAATAGATAAAACCCTTAATAAGAGGTGTTGCTACTATATCAAAAATGTCAGAAGATTGCTACAGTGTAGTTCTGGATGCATTTCTACAAAAAATGAGTACGAAAAATATCATGGGCTGGTATATGCCTCAAAATATATAAAA
The DNA here is from genome assembly GCA_034641835.2 of Pinus albicaulis. Lineage (NCBI taxonomy): Eukaryota > Viridiplantae > Streptophyta > Pinopsida > Pinales > Pinaceae > Pinus > Pinus albicaulis. The sequence continues at coordinate 224,171,996 of CM076581.1, forward strand.
AATACATATCTAGGCTCTATACAACCTCCAATGAAGAATCCAAAAAGGGCTTTCAGAAATACATCACTATACAAGATGGAATCAAAGTCCTAGGGCTGAAGATTTATTACAACAAATGAAATAGAAAGTTGGGGCTGATCTGATATGAAAAATAATGCAACCTCCTTCAGTAGATCCTCTATATGAAAGTCTGATCCCTTCTATAGAAAACCTCCTCCCCAAATGGTGTACTGAAACTACCCCGCAACTCCTCCCTGAAAATAATGCATTCCAAGACAAAAACTATGCTATATGGGCAAATAAATAAGTGGCCTGATGCAAAATTCTGCAATAAGGCTCAAGGGCCTTCCTCACTAGCCTCCCAATGGAAGGAAGCCTTCCCCCACTGAAAAACAGATCAGAAATCATCCAGATCTAGTCTCCACTGCTGCAACCTACAAATCAGCACTTCTCTCAACAAAAACTACACCATACCACAAGACTGATGCTTTGGCCTAATTCCTAATTGTGGAATGGTAGTGAAAAACTATTCCTATAAGGCCTCTCAAGGATAGAAGTGGGATTCTCGATCGGGAACACCCTGTGCTAAAAAACACTGCAATCTTAGCTAAAAAGCTAAAGAAAGTTGTATATGTCTAAACAGACCATATATCAAAGCATAAACATACATTCATCCATAATGAAATATGGCTGACATCCTCTTCCTTATATAAGTGATGAGATTAAACCATATAATAGGTGGAAATGTGAGAGCCAAAGTGAAATATTCTTGGGAAAGAACCCTATTTATCATTCAAAGATAAAGAATATTCATTTTCAGTATCACTTTGTGAGAGATATTGTTCAGGACAAAAAGGTGTTGCTGGTAAAGGTGGAAAATTTGAAGAATGTTGCGGATGCATTGAAAAAGTTTGTAAGCACTGAGAATTTTTCTTGGTGTAGAGATATAATGGGCATTGCAGGGCTGGACCAAAGACTAAGCATTCCTTTTATATTGTGTGGAAAGGAAAACAACAAGTGGGAGAGTACTCGGTGTGTGTTATATTATTTCCTTGATTAGTACCACATGTGGGAGGGTCATATGGGGACCAATAGATCCACTTATTCATTGCTCCTGGTGCAGCAGGGGGGTGGCAACCCCCTATCAGGGAGTTTTTATTGGGGTAGTAGCCCACCTACATGGGGTCTGGGGAAGCACCCCAAGAATTTTTTTTTTAAACCATATAATAGGTGGAAAGACATAGCTGTGGTTTTGTGCAGGGGTTTTGCACATGGTTTTGGGCATGATGGTTTTCTACCCATGGTACTTTTTAGATCTGGTCAAGGTAACTATGGTTATGTTCTAATATGGGGTTAATGTATTGGGGTTTATTAATACTTCAACATGTATATATATGTATTGTCACATTTAAAGGAAGAAAAAATCAATATGTTAGTCTCAGTTGTGGGATCTAGGGGAAAATTTCTGCGTATATTTTTTTATGTTCTCACCAAAAAAAAAAATTTAAGAATTTGTTTGCAGGTAATTTCTATACATGTTTAAAACCTACAGGAGTAAACCACTTTATGAGACTTGCATAAGTAGTTCTCTAAGGTATTCATGGTTGTCTGATGCTCAAATTTCTTTGTTGTAGAATTTTATTTCTCCTTCTTGTGTTATTTATCTTATGTTGTCTTGAATTGTTGTTATTTTTATTTCCCTTTTTGTCTTATAGTTGTTGATGGGATGGTGTGTTGATTTTTCCTCTTTGATATTGCATTGGATTCGGTGTGGCTACTGTAATAACTGAGTTTTTCATTTCTTCAACAAAGTTCATGGTTCTCTTTCCCTTAATCTCTACTCCTGAACTTGATTTGTCTTCAAATAGATCTTGTTTTCACATGTGAGGGTCGCTGCAAATTAATAATCTCATTTAAAATTTTAGCCCTTTTGCCAAAAATATAATTTAAGTTCAACAAAATTTTGGTCTTTTGGAGATCTTCTCTCAGAGTAACAATTTCCTCTTAAATATTCTCAAATTCCTGATTTCTCTCTTTGATTTGTTCATTCAAAGTGTATTGGATCTTCTTCACTTCCTCAATTTGCAAGAGAATAGGTTCCATAGCTTCAACATTATTCTTGGCCATTAATTATTTTTTGCGATTTATTTTTCTTTCCTAATCTTTGAATCTTTTCAAGAGTGCTAATTAGCTCACCTTCTTATTCTTCAGATACATCATGGTTTTATTTTTTGGTTTTAATGGCCATAAGCATAATTATTTTGAGATTTCATGAGCTCTATCCTTATATGAATATTAGTTGTATTTACTTTCAAAGGAGTTGGTTTCATGAGTGTAAAATCTCGTCCTTTTAGTATTTTTATCCTTATGAAACATTTTATATTTATTCTTAGTTTCATGCTTATTCATTTCCTTATCTGAACTCTTAGAAGCATAGTAACCGACTTTACCATAGTTAAAACACTTGAAATGTATCTTACTTTTGTAATTTCTTGAGCCGTTCTATAGATCTCTCACGAAATAAACCTCCTCTTCTTCTTATTCATATCATGAGTCATCATGTTCTTCCTTGGGCTTCTTTTTTCTTTGAAGGTTTCCTCCTTTACTATATATTTTCCATCTCAAACCCTGATCTCATAGGTAGTAAGAGTACCAATAAATTGATCCATTATGAGAGAGTTTAGGCATGTCATTTCCTCAATGAATGAGGCTTTGGGATGAAATATATAAGGAATGGATCTTAACACCTTTTGGACTACCATTGACACCTTTAAATCTTCATTAATACCTGTTATGGTATTGAAAAAAACACCAACTCTAAAAAATAACTTTGCAATTTCTTCATCAACAGACGTCTTAAAATATTCGAATTGAATTCTAAAGCCTTGGATTTTAATTTTTAGTTGCCTTCCTTTCACCTTCATTAAAACTGCTCATCTTGTCCCACATTTCCTTTGTAGTAATCCAATACATGGCCTTTAATAATTATGATTCATGCATGCCAACAAGAAGAGCATTCATATCCTTGGAATTTTATGTAAGATCAAGATTTTTTTCTCTAGTAACTATGGATGGAGGCTTCTCATAACTATATCTAATAATGTCCCAATCGTCCACACCAAGAGAAAGAATATAATTTTTCATCCTCACATTCCAAAAAGTATAGTTCGTTCCATTGAACATAGGCTACTTGTTGGTGTTTCACCCTTCCTAGTTCACTATTGTCCATAATATTTCTTCCAACTATTAAACTGATCCTAAAGTGACTTGGATAGGATACCAATGGTTAGAAACCAAGATAATATTGAGGGGGGATGAATCGGTATTGTGAAAATTTAAAAAATTATCTCACACAATACATAAATCTTAGCACCAATAATCATAATCAATAGTACATCATACTCATAAATCGGGACATAAGATATAATGTGGAAAACCAATTAGTAAAACCACCAATTTTTTTTGTATTATGATTCAATATTTAAGCAAAAACTAATATTACATCAATCTTGTAGGCTTCGACCTACTTGAATGCTCTAACCCTCAATCTGCTACAAGCTCCAAGTTATTGGTCTCTCAGGCTTCATCTTTAAGGAAGCTCCTACTCCCTATTTTATGACATGCCATTGAAAGGAAGCTCCAACTCGATAGAATTAAATCTCCAACTTTCTTGACCTCTTGATTCCTCTTTCATACTATTTTCAAACTCAAATCATGACATCCTTTCTTCTTCAAAAAAAATATTTATCTCACACACACCTCTGATTCTAATCAATTACTCATTACATTCACCAATGCATTCACTGCTACAAAATCACCATAAAAAACACCTCCAACAATGATTTAATATGTTTCTCTAATATTGGATTCTTTTCTCATATTCTTGATCCATTTTTTTTTATAAAGAATATGAGCCAATGTATTAAAATTATAACTTTAGTTAACTTCAACTCTTAACCTACATTTAACTGATGGTTTGATCTTATTTGCTTCATGTTTTTTACTTCTGTTAAGTCATCTTTGTGTACAATTTTTCTTCATTCTACAGTCTAGTATTTTGTGCTGAAAACTTGAGTTTAGCTAATAATTTTTCAAATTATTGAGTGTTATAGGTTTGAGCATAGGTTTTAACTGCAACTATATCTTTAATTAGCTCCCAAATTTGCTGAAAACCACCAAATATGGCACACAATGCCAAATATTCATGGATACCAAACGGGGGCTTAATCAAGATTGTGGAGGAGTTGGTTATACAGTGCACAAGGTTGATTTTATATCAATATTGTAGACTGGTTAAAGCCTCCCTTGAAATTAACATATATTTAAGCTCTTGTAAGCCTGAAATCATGATTGTGGAGCAGTGATATCCATTTATGCCTTTAGCCAAATATTTTATGTACCACAGGCTTGACACCTCAATAAATACTATAAATTGGATTTAGTACCCTTTTCATATTACCAAAACACTTTACATATCGCTTTACATATCCTTAAGTCCCAAAGCACTTATTAAATAAAAACCAACAAATATTTCATAACACATAAAATTGCTACAAAGCTTGGTCCTGATACTGCTTCCAATGTAGAGACGAAATCAGGGAAAATTTTAACGTTGTAAACTTATCTTAAAGTTTAAAAAACTTGACGAATCTTACTAGTCCCCAACATGTAAATTATAAAAAATTATGATAATTTTTTTTAAATATTTAGGTTTCTAATTATTTTATATTACTATATATAAAATTTTGGCAATTTTTAGGGTAAAATAATTTTATACTATAAAAATTGGGTGAATATATTTTCAAAAAAATGGAAATTGGCGAATTGTTTTATTAGAAAATCATGGAAAATTATCCCACATGCGAATGTTAGCCCCTAAAATTTTCCCTGGATGAAATGCCAATTGAAATCTAAATTCCTTTATTGGCCCATTAATTTTAGTCTTTTTCCTCGACCCGTATCATTGAAAACCACTGAGAACCCCTTTAGAGGTGGGGAAACACATGAAACTTTGCATCAAAAGAAAAAGAATTTTTCTAGCTCTCAGTCCCATATCTTGGGATTCTCCATTGCTGCTGCATGAAAAACCATCAAAAACTTAGAAATGGGGTGAGACGTGAAACTTCAAATCAGGAGATGGAGAATTTTCCCTTCTCTCATTCATTTCATGTACCTTCCATTTCTAAAACCATTTAGGTGGGATGCATCATGCTTATGTCACCATTTGCCACGTGTCATACATTTTTGACCCACTTGACCACTTCAAAATGTTGATTTTTTATGCCACATGTCACTATCCTATATTTGCACATCATATTGAGCTGAAATCATACTAACATAATCTATGGATCCTAGAATATTGACATCATCTCAGTATCCTCAAATATTGACATCATCTTGAGCTACTTTACTATTGAGGTCATCATGCCACCATGGTGTATTCTCATTGATACACTTATCCTTTGGTGATTTCTCCCCTCTCTATTTATTAGCCAACAGAATCACACGATGTGCCCTTGTGCCATCTCATCTCTACAAAGGTGAGGGGATTTCTAAACTTGCTTTTTTTGTAAAAATATTTGTAAAATAATTTAAGTTTGAGGTCCATGTTTTTATGGGGAGAGACTTGATATAAGCACAACAATTGATGGGTAAAATATCTATCTCATTCTTAGAAACTTGGGCCATTAATATGTTAGCACAATGCATCATCTGGAAACTAATCTAAGACACAAAATTTGGAAATATACTTAGTAATAAAAATTTCTCATGTTGGTATCAGTACCTCAGCACCTCTGACACTGTACCATGAGAAAATTTCCCGAGAGATAAAATTTTAACATGAATTATCGTGTCAGATGATGACGATAGTAACCTTGAGGCATGTAACCCTACGCTTGTAAAATCCTCCAATATGAAAAGGGGCTTATGTGATATATGTGTCCCATGCTAAGACTAAACCCTGAGAAAGAGTGATGTGGCCTTTGATGTGTAATGGTGTTTTCCCTCGTGAGCTTTAATATCATCCTTTGTATTTTAATAAATTTTTCAAATGAAAATTAATGAAGGATTTTGATACCAACTTAACCCTTGGAATATGTTTTAACGTCCTATGGAACCATGAGGCTTGGAACCGTAATAAAATTGAAACTTTCAGCTCTAAACTTTGACCAAACATAATCTTTGATCATGGAATTATTTTTTATATTTTTATACACCGCTAGAAATCCATTTTTGAGAACTATCCATATAAGAAATTTGTAGAATAAATTAAGCATATTCTTTATACTTAAAATGGATTCAAATATTAAGCTCTTAATCACCCTTTACCATCAACAACTCTTGATCACCTTTGATATCAATGACAACACGCTATTATAATATTGAACATAAAATGCATTTCCCACTAGTGCAATGATCTCAACAATCATTGAAACCATTACAAAAATGACGATGATACAAAGGATAAGTGTTGGTAGTTGCATCTCAAGCTTAACCCAAAGAATGAAAAGTATTACACTGAGAGGAATAACCTCATGGTCACTAATGTTAGAAACTAGGTTCAAAGAAACTTGGATGTGGATGAGAACATAATCTATACATCAATCTAGAAGGAGGTGAATTTAAGTAGCCTTCACAAAAAGAAGACAATGAAAAAACTAGAATCTTCCGTATAAATATAGAGACTAAAAAGACAAAGTTTGATTATGTCTTGAACTCAGGGGTGAATCTCATTGTAACAAAATTGGTCAACAAACTGGAATTGGAAATTCATGATCATCTATGCCCATATCTATTGCGACAAGTAGATAAGGATCCGACAATAAAGGTAACAAAAAATTTTTCTATTAGTGTTGCTTTTATTTTTAAAGTAGAACTAGATCTATCACTCCTTGATGTATGTGGAGTGTTGTTTAGAATTCCCTATATGTATATGCGAGATTAAATCCATTGGAATTATGACTAATTCGTTGTCCTTTATAGAAACCTACTTCATAAAGTTGTCAACATGATGGTAGCAGGATGATTGTATAGGCTAGTACATATGTGGAAGAGAGAATAGACAAAGGAATATTAGTTCATAGATAGAGGAATGATAAAGGTAAATTTTAGGAAGGTATATGTAGGTCTTGTGAAGAAAGGTTGCATACATACACAGGTATGGTGAAGAAAAGTCGTGTATATTTTCCACGCCATGGTATTATCAATACCAGGGGTTTTTACCATCATATTGGCCAATATTAATGAGCACGAGAATGAATATTTTATCTTGTCAAAGAATACCATTGAAATTAGTAAGGGATTGGCCTAAGATATTGGATACGGCCTAAGCTATATAAGGAGATGGGGATCAAAGTGTTAAGTGTGTATGTGATGGATTATTTATGAATAACTTGATCTAAAATAGGTGTGTATAGGGAAGCATGAAGATGAATCAGATATTCTAGATTTGAAATGAATAAATATTGAATAATTTGTTTATGGTTTGATAGATATGTGATGATGATATTATGGTGTGTGTCTATAATAGTGTATGCTGAGATCTGGGTTCAAAAAAATTTGTGTTGTGTAGCAAAGGTATAACTAAGTAATTAAAAATATGTAAGTTACTTTTCTTCTAAGAAGTCACATACATATGTGTATCTTCTTCTCAGAAGTTTTGTATACATTTTGCAATAATATGTATGCAGGTTTCAAGTATGAAAAGTGTGTATATACGTGTATATGCTTTATAAGAGTCACATACATCTGCTAGGGTTTTGCAGTATGGAGTGGTAATGATATTTCATCATCTATATTACGTTTGTTGTTGATTGTTGGGTGTCTCTCTTATGTTAATATGTGTTTGAAAACACTGTTTGGATTGAACTTATTATGGAATGAAATGTTGACTAGTGAAGATTTTAATGTATGGTGATTTGTATCTCATTCCTTAGTCTGTGATGGGTTCTAGATGTGATTCAATGATTGATTTAGTGCGACAATGGTTTGGAATTTTTTTATCATTGTTTTTATATTTGTATGTAGGTACTCTTAATGATAAGCATGTACATATAAAGTTTTAGTACATATCGTCTAACATATAAGTGATGAGGGTTTACAGTGAGAGAATCTGGTTTCTGTGATGAACAATATGTGATCTGATATTCTGATGAATGGGTATATAGTGATATGAATTGATATAGTTTATTTGGTTATTTGATAATTATTAATTGATTTATTAAATGAGTTGATTCAATGAATGTTTTTGTGTCTCAGTTGGTTTGGCAATTCAATGATTTTCTATAATGATTGTTTTTAGTATTTCTATGTGATATTAGGCTTAAATGATAGAATTGAGTCCAGTTTGAAAATATGATGAAACATGGCCTACAAGTTTTGATGTTTTGAAACAGGTAGATCCAGTAAGAAATATTATGAAATGTGGTCCATAGAGGTGCTGACAGTTGGATCCTTCAGTGAGGGAGTCAAAGCTTCCTTACAATGGTAGTTGGTAAATCTGATCAGGGAGTTGGAGCTCCCTTTCAGTGGGTGTTGGTAAATGAGATCACTGGGTTGGATATCCCTTCCAGTGGTTGTTGGAGAACAAGATAAGGTTGTATAATTTTGCAAGTGGGTGCATGCGTACTGGTATGAGTCTGTGCCAGTACAATATTGTAAGAAGTTTTTATTTATAATAAAAGAAAAAAGATACAGACGAAGACAAAAATGGTTTTCTTCCATATTGTGTTTTCACCTAAAATCCTAGTGTTCATGTGTGCTAATGTGTTTCTTTTGTATATATTTTTTACTGCTCATAGTCTCCCCCTAATACATGTATAATGAAGTAATGATGCAATGGTTAAATATTAACATATGATGAATAATATGAAAAGTTAGTGAACTGAATATATGTAGTTTTCATTCATTAGAATCGCATACATATGCAAGTTCAATGAATAATAGTCATGTATGGAAATTTTAATAAGAAAAGAAAAGTTGAAGTAAGCTTTAAAATACTAATTCACCCACCCACCTTTCTGAGTGTTTTTCCCAAAAATTGTTATTAGATTCGGTCTCTTTTGTTGAATCTTAACCACTTGGAGTGTATCAAGGATGATGGGAAATAAGAATATAACTCGAAGGAAGGAGTCAAAAGAATATTGTAGTTATAGTGATATATCAGATGTAGTGATAGTTACAGATGTCAACAAATATTCAGTTTTGGGAGCACTCCACTTTCTACTGATCAGGAATGAAGAAAATTGTAATAACAAATTATGAGGTATAGGTGTTTGTTCTAATTTTGGTCCATTTAATTGTCTATGTAATAATTATGATAATGAATATGACAGTGAAAAACTCAACTTTCAGTCATCAGTAAAAGTGAAATTAAGAATTCTAAAGAGAAAACATATGAAAAAATGATGGCCCTAGAAGTAGAAGAAAAATGAAATATAGAAACAATAGACAATGAAGGTGTTCCCATGCTAAGCATTGATAATTATAAATAATGGAAAGAAAAAATGAATTTTAATCTAATAAACCTTTAATTTGATGTTTAGTATTTAGTATGCAATGGTTTCACTAAATTCCCCCCCAGCATGTGAATACTTGCAAAATAATAGTAAGGAATTTAGTGACATCATTAATAGCATACCTAATTCAGCATTAAATAGGGTTATGAATTATAAAGCTGAAAAGGAAATATAGGATAAACTATAGGAAATCCATGAAGTAAAACCAAAGGAAAATTACTCATCAGGCGAACCATAAAGTAATCTTATCTATAAAAATGTGTCAAAAATGAACATGATGATAAAACAACTTATCTTATGTTAGATGGAAAGATTGATTCAGAAGAAGACTAGTCAGAAACAAATTTTAATCTTAGAAGAAAACTTGATCTTGATTTGAAAAGGATTATTAATCTTATGGATAAGTTGTAGGCATATGATAACATGGGTCATGTTAAATTAGTAAATGTTGCAGTAGAATATAAACAATATTATGAAGGTCTTGAAGTTGATCTCGTCTCTCTAAGAGCATATCTTGAAAATTTCCACAAGAGAAATGATGAGATACTTTAAGAATTTGAAGAACAAGAGAGTGGGCTACAGGAAGAGATTATCAAATTAAAGGAGCAAGTTGAAGAAGGAAGAAAGGTTGAAGAGGGAATGAAGAAGTTGTATCTAGGAAAGCAAGAGAAATACCAAAGAATGGAGGTTGAGGTTAACATTATAAAAGGTAATTTAGAAGAAAAGGATAAACACTTGATATTTAAAGACAATAATAAGTTTTTGGATAACATTCTTAGTAGTCAAAGGCCTCCTTCCATTAAATCTGATCTTGGTTTTCATGAAACTCTTAAAGGGGAATCTATTTAAAAATCTATTACAAGGAATCTAAAGGGTAACAATGCAAATTGTGAAGTTATCAATAAATGTAGGTTTTAAACCTGAACAAAAAATATATACAAATGAATCTTAGAATAGAAAATAAACAATAGCAAGAGCATAAAACATAAAACAGATAAATAGAAAGATTTTTCTCTGGATCCGAAATTGGGACGACCAACTTGATTTTTCACTATATTCCTTTTAGTGTTACAACACATATATATACATGCCGAAGCATACATAAACCCCAATCCATTAACCCTGGATTAGAACATAATCATAGTTCCCTTGACCGGATCTACAAAATACCAAGGGCCGAAAACCATCTTCCCCCAAAACCATGTGCAAACTCATGCACAAAAGCATGGGTGGGTCTGCCTATGAGTGGGTCCGCACACCAAAAAAAAAATTTCGGGGCACTGCCCCAGACCCTGACAGGGGGGCCTGCTACCCCCCTGTGAGCCCCCTGCTATGCCTAGCACAATGTACAACACCTGCGACTAGTTATGGAGAGAATATAACACATACCCAACATTCTCCCACTTGTTGTTTACTTTCCACAAGGGAGGCCACAAGAGAGCTTAGTCATAATCCCAGCTCTGCAACACCCATTGTTTATCTACACCAAGAAAACTTCTGAGTGCTCACATACTTCATCAATACATCTGCAACATTCTTCAAAGTGTCCACATTTAGCAGCAACACCCTTTTATTCTCAACCATATCTCTCATAAAGTGATATTGAACATCAATGTGCTTTGTCTTTGAATGGTAAGCAGAGTTCTTAGCCAAAGAAATTGCACTTTCGCTATCACAGTCTATCCTTATAGCTCGTTGCACCAACCCCATACTTGAACACAGTATTTGAACCAAACTACTTCCTTGCTTGCATGAGTGGCTGCCATGTATTCTACCTCTGTAGTTGAAAGAGCCACTACAGAATTTATTTTACTCATCCAATTGACTGCACTTCCAAATAGGATAAACACATACCCACTTGTAGATCTTCTTTGGTCCAGATCTCCAACCTAGTTTGCATCAAAAAAACCACGAATGTCCAACACTCTTTCCAATCCTGGTCTTGCCTAGTAGCACAAGCCATCATCACTACTTCCACACAAATATATGAACAACCGCTTCACTATTGTCTAACACTCCTTCCATGGGTTTGACACAAACTTGCTCAATACTCCCACTACATGTGCAATGTCTGGTCTAGTATAGACCATAGCATTAATCAGGCTAACCACTGCATTTTCATATGGAACATGGGACATTTCCTCCTCTTCTTCTTATGCCTTGGGACATTGTTGAGCAGACAGATTTACACCTACAGGAATAGGAACATTCATCGGTTTACTATCCTGGATATTGAACCTATAGAATATAGTCTCGACATACTTCCTCTAGTTTAACCAGAGCTTCCTCTTTTCAAGATCTCTCTTAATTTCCATGCCCAAAATATATTTTGCAGCACCAAGATCCTTCATGTCGAATTTGGAGAACATTTGGGTCTTCAAATCTTGGATAACTTCTTTGTCATTTCCAATCAACAACATATCATCCACATACAAGACCAAATAAATAACACAGTCACAAATTAATTTAAATAGTCCCAGTGATCCTCCTTACTTCTGGTGAATCCAAGTCCCTGTATATAGGTAACAAATTTCTGATACCACATCCTTGGTGACTATTTTAACCCATACAGAGACTTCTTTAACATGCATATCAGTTCTTACTTCCCCTTCACCATAAAGCCTTCAGGTTGTTTCATGTAGATCTCCTCTTCTAGATCCCCATGAAGAAATGTTGTCTTCACATCCATCTATTCTATCTCAAAATAAAATGTAGCAACAAAAGATAAAAGTAATATAATAGAAGTAACTTTGGCAACAGGAGAAAAAATATCACCAAAATCAATTCCTGGCACTTGGGAATAACCTTTTGCTACCAACCGAGCTTTGTATTTCTCCACCTTGCCTTCTACATTCATCTTCTTCTTAAACACCCATTTGATCCCGATGGGCTTCCTTCTATCTGACAACTCCACCGTATCCTATGCTCTCATTTTTATGCAAGGATGCCATTTTCATTCAACCATGGTTTCTCCTTCCTGCAGTTTTTCCATCCTCTAAATTCATTGCTACCTCCTCCCCTCCTCGATATTTTTTGGGATAACAATTATTATAGTTAAGGCAAAACTTAAACAGTAACCGTACGGATTATACTCTTCGGTTGTATTTCCTCCTGAATCGATTCTTCTCTACCCAATGGAGTTTGTGTTCTTCCTTCCTAGGGTCTTCTTCTTCTATTGTAGAGTCTGATTCATCCTCCTTTAGCTCAAAATCTATCTTCTCAGGTTCCTTTGGTAGGAATTCATGTTTAACAACATCTTTCACCTCTCTAAACACCACATCTCAGCTATACACAACCTTCCTTCTTTCTGGGTTCCAAAGCATGTAACCCTTTAAACCATCTTTATACCTAATAAAGATGCACCTTTTAGATTTATTATCCAACTTGGTCCTTTTATCCTTTGGAACATGTACATATGCATCACATCCAAATACCCTCAGATGTGAAATAAAGGGTTTCTTACCAGTCCATACCTCATGTGGAGTCTTATCCTCCAACACTGATGAAGGTGATTTGTTAACCAAGTAACATGTTGTCTCCACTGCCTCTACCCAGAATTCTTGTCCTAACCTAGTACCACTAAGCATGCTTCTTGCCTTTTCCATCAACATTCTGTTCATTATTTCTACAACTCCATTTTATTGAGGTGTGTATAGAGTGGTCTTCTTTCATTCTATACCACACTTCTTATAGAAATATTCAAATTCCTTCTTGCAGAACTCCCCACCATTATCTATCGTCAACACCTTTATCTTCTTCTCTCTCTAGTTTTCCACCAGAGCCTTAAATTCTTTAAATTTGTCGAAGACTTCAGATTTCTTCCTCAAGAAATATAACTATTTATTCCTTGAGAAGTCCTCTATGAATGAAACATAGTACACAGACTTACCCAGCAATGGAAGCGACACAGGTCAAAACACATCACTATGCACAAGCTCTAATATCTTGTCCGCCCTCTTAGCACCAGAAGGAAAACTCACCTGATTCTACTTCCCATATACACAATGTTCACAGAAATCGAAATCTAGAGAGTAATTAGACATGCCTTCTACCATGCCATTTCCATGCAGTATATGAAGGCATTTCTCTCCAATATGTCCAAGCCTTTGATGCCATAGCATGGTCTTTTCTCCAGAGACTACTAGACTTTCCGCTCCACTTTCACGAACCAAAAAACTGTTGCACCCATCAATAACAGTGCTGCCCTGAAGCTTTTACAAAGTTCCAATCCAAAATCCCCACATTAATACTAGTGCTCCCTGAACCATCTTACACATATTTTTCTTGAACACTATTTTTACACCTGCTTCATCCATCTTGCTTACAAAAATAAGATTTATGGCCAATGTAAGAATGTGCAAAACACTAGGAAGTGTTATAATCCTTCCACCTTGCATCTTCAGCTTGAACTTTCCATGTCTGATGATTCTAGAATTCATATCATACCCTAGGAAGACATCACCGCCATAATATTTATCACACTCGCAGAACCACTCCCTATGGGGAGTGAAGTGAAAGGATTCACCCGAGTCAATCAACCATACTAATGATCTACATGTGTATTTGAAGAAGAAGCCAAATACACATCCCCACCTTCATCTGAGGCACTTTTTTCCACCACAGAAGGAGCATCATCAGATCCCTTTCCTTTCTCAGGAGCTTTAGATCCACAGTCCTTTTTGTAGTGCCCTTCCTTTCCTCATTTCCAGCACACCTTTACAAACTTTCTAGGAGATTTATTTCTCCTTCTATATTTAGATCTCCCACTTGAAACCTTATTCTTGTTTATACAACTTTTTCCACAGGAACAATTTATTCACCAGAGACTTAGATTGGTACAAACTCCCTAGCTTGTCCCATAAGGTCTTCGCCATAGCTTCCCCAGATACATTCAACAATACTGAATCTAAGAAACACAACCATATTGTGCTCTTTTCCTTATGATCCAGCTTCTTCCAGTCTTCATTTGACATTGTTGTTGGTTTAGTACTCAGATCTATCGCAATCCACCGATCTTTATCCACCAGTAGATCCTCCATCCTAAGCTTCCACAACTCAAAAATATGACCATTAAATTTATTAATCTCTATCTTTCCACTGATAGCCATCTTCTTTCACTGCAAGAATCGAACCCGCAGATCTCCCACTGAACAGGGTCTAGCACAGGCCTGAGAAAAATACCCTCAGCAGTAAAGGTGTCCCCTTGAAGCTGAAACAACTCTGATACTGAATGTAGGTTTTAACCCTGAATAGAAATTATCTACAAATGAATCTTAAAATAAAAAATAAACAATAGCGTCATCATAAAACATAAAATATATAAACACAGAGATTTTCCCTTGGATCCCAAATCGGGATGACTAGCTTGATTTTTCATTATATTCCTTTTAGTGTTACAACACATATATATACATGCCGAAGCATACATAAACCCCAATCCATTAATCCTGGATTAGAACATAACCATAGTTCCCTTGACCGGATCTACAAAATACCAGGGGCCGAAAACCACTGTCCCCCAAATCCATGTGCAAAATCATGCACGAAACCATGGGTGGATCCGCCTATGAGCGGGTCTGCACACCAAAAAAAAAATTGTCGAGGCACTGCCCCGAACCCCGATAGGGGGGGCTACCGCCCCCCCTATGACCCATCTGTTGTGCCCGGCGCAACGTACAACATGTGGGGCTAGTCGTCGAAAGAATATAACACATAACTAATAATAAAGAGATAAGAACTCAACCTGATCAACAACCAAGGAAATTGAATCAAAGGAAATCATTTTATCCTAACTATAGATGTGTTAATCAATTCTCTCCTCTAATCAATAATGTTGAATTTTTTATATGTCATAATTATGGACATGTTGTAGCCAATTGCAGAAGAATATTGTTTCAAGAAAGGATTCATCTCACAAGAAGAACATCAGCTCTAAGGTATTGAGGTTTTTTCAAGGGATATTGTTTTACTTGCAACATAATTGGTCACAAAGATATTGATTTCAATAGAAGAAATATGAAATTGAAATATTATGATTCCTCTACTCCCTTTTCTATTCATATAATATGTTATTATTATAACAAGTTTGGGCATGTAGCAAAAGAATACAGGAACACATTAATTTATTTCCATATACAACATGGCCAACAATCATATAAGAATATTGATGTGAAAATACCTGAAAATGATGGATCCACCAATAATTCTTAGATTAAACAAAATAAAGAAGAAAAGGTAAGGTGTGGCCTTTTTATTTTCTTATTTGAAGATGAATATGAATGGTACATACACAATGGATGCTCTCATCACATGACTGGATATAAGATAAAGTTTGAGTTATGCAAGAAAAACACAAATGGTAAGGTTATTCTTTGAAATAGTGCTCCTTCAAATGTTATGGGAAAAGGTAGAGCCAAAATCAATAAGTATAGAATATCAACTAACACTTTATTAGTTCAAGGGCTAGCGTATATTATTCTAAGTGTAGGTCAAATGGTAGATAAAGGAAATATAATTTTGTTTATATCAACCAAATGTAAGGCTATAGATGAAGAAATTGGAAATGCCATAACAAGAGGATATAGAAATTAAGAAAATTACACGTGTTTAAAGAAATGGCTTCTCGCAACAATGAGGAGGATAGTTTCTCTAATTCAAAATTAGAGTAAAATAATATGGTGTTCATTGAAGTCCATTTCTCTAGCAATGACTACATAAGTGGTGTGAGGTACATTACCTCATGAAGAGCTGATAATGATTGTCAGGTCCTCAGGATCAATGATATATGATTTCAGGGGGAGCTATACATATGTATATCTTGATGATGATGTTGAAAGGTGTATCTTGGGAGGTATTCCATAATCCCACATGAGGCTGTGAGAATTTTGGTTACAAAAGAGGGGTTTGTGAGAAAAATATCCAAGTGTAGGAGTTTTGGACCTAATTGGGGGTTAAAATTAAAAAAAAATTAAAGGAAAATTAAAAATTAAATTCCTAAATCTAAGGGAAGATCAAACCCCTAAGGTCTAGAGGGAAACTAAGATGTTTTGGAAATATATTTAAAGAAGACTTAGCATAAGGTTATTCATCGAATGAGAAAAAACCATTTGATCATGGAGGGTGAAAGAGATGTAGTCCTCATGAAGAGGTTGAACTACAAATATAGGGAGGGCAGGTAGCGAGGCTAATTTTACCATCTTATCAAGGGTAAATCAAACCAATAAGGGATTGATTTGTTTCAGTAAGAAGGTCGATTTTGAAGGAGAAATCGAGTTCAAAAAAGGAGGTCGAGATCTAAAGATGATCCCTTTGGGTGTCTGTCTTGTTTTTTTATCCAAGTTGAAGGGAAAGGGGGGGACGAGATGTTTTTGTAGCGAATTGTTTCAATTCAGCATATTTTGGGAAGGAGACAAGCATAAAATAAGGCCTCTTGATGCCTAGAAACATCTGCTAAGGAAGGTTGCATGCATCCAAGGTTGAGAAAAGTCCTTTTTGAGGTCGAGACCTAAAATGGAGGTAATATATGACCTTAGTCATGAGCTAAACTTAGTAGCTTATGAGATTTGAAGTAGATATGGAGGATATATTTCATGGAGGAGATCTACAAGGAGAAGTTGTCCTAAATATTTTGGGACAAATATCATCGAGCCCTAGTTAAGTGCTAGTTCCATGGATCATTGTCCTTAAGGTCTTGTCCCTAAATAAAACTGGATCATATGCTAATAGGAGGGGTCGAGACCCTCAGAAATAAGGCTTTTACCTTGTGATATAGCTACATATACAAGTGTTTATCATTGTCATTTGATCAAAAGTTTTGAGTAGGCCAATATCTATAAGGAGGAGTGTGATTTTAGGAAAATAAAGGATAATGTTGAAGGTATTTTCTAGTGTTGAAAAACATGTCTATAAGAGCCCTAGTAAGGGTTTTTCAGTGCATATCAAGTATTCTTAGAGAAACTATGTACGTTTCTTGGATTTGTGCATGAAGTAGGGGGTTTTGAATCATCCAATGCAACCTAGTAAGCTTAGGTTTGAGTTTTGTGTAGAGGACACAATGATTAGGAGGAGTAGTAGTATCTGTGGATTACATGGCATGTATAACTTTACAAGAAGGATCCAAGTGTGAGCAGTAGCATGACTTGTATAAAGTGAATAGAGAGTTATGTATGGAAGACCTAAACCCCTATATCTGGGCATATATGGTAGTGTATATAGTGCTTGAACATAATTGTATAGTGAGAATAAGCCCTAGGTGAGGGAATAATTAAAAGGTCCTAGATCTGTGCAATAGTCCTCTATTACATAACAGAGTGCAGTTTATTCGGAGCCTTAGATTGGTTCAAATGGGATGGTAGTTGGGAATATCTGAAGGGTCCATGTAGAAATATGTATTAGGTTCCTTAAGGTTGTTTGAGGGCAATGTGTAGGTGACAAAAGGTAGTCGTAGATCAGCTTGTCAAGAAGGAATTCAAAAAATGTAATATCGATGAAGAATGGATCCCTAAGTGCAGTATATTAAAGGACTAATGGAGTGCTAGCAGTGGAATAATTGGTGAACTCAAGACTAGTTCTTGAAGGAAAAAGAAATAAGGTGAAAGGAGGTGATCACATCATCCCATGTTCACTGATTAGATAAGGACATTCAGTAGTGATAGGTGGATTTTTTTCAGTGGGAAGATGGACTTGGCTCATTGATAAAGGCGAAGAAGTGGATGTTACAGATGGGGAGCGGAAGGACCGGGAAGATGTGTTCAGGATAAGATCATGGCAATTTAGATTGAGTTTTACATTAGCTAGATGATAAATGTATCTTGTTCTTGTTTGTATCTTGTACTTGTGGATGTATGAGGGTCATTTTCCCTAGTATGGGATCCCTAGATAGTGTATTATATGTCGATAATATAACAAATATAGGTTGAATTTTTTTTAAAATATCATGTGCATTAGTTGATTCACTGATGAGTTATTTTCCATTGTGAAAGGTAGGATAAGTTGAGGTATTTGAGTTGGTTATGCTAGATACTCTAAGACACTAACCTATAATATCATTTTCCATGGAAAATAAATATGGTATCAAAGCTCTATTTTGTGTGTCATTGGATTAGAGTATGCGTGGGGAAGATTTTGGACTAGTTGAGATTATGTAGACTGAGAGGGATTCTAGCTTCAGATGGATCATTCCTAAGGAAGTTTGATATATTCAGGTTTTCATGAGGAAGAGACTACATAATTAAAATTATCCATATTTTATAGATTTTCTGCAAAGATGGATACCAAGTGGGCTACTGTCATTGGTGGTGTTGGATAATTCAATGAAAGTACCTCGCTCGCTAAGAGGGAGTGTTCATTAGGGGAATTTTGAGGTCTAAAATGGGCCTCCTAAGAAAAATGTACAACCAAAATACACTTTATAAGAACCAATGAGATTCAAGATGATGATGTCAACCATGGGGGGTGATTCACCATTTTTGGAGTAACAAAGTACAAATATTAAAAAATAATAAAACAATAAAACTATTTTTTCAACTCGTATTTTCAACTTATCTCCCTAAGGTTTTACTCAAATCTTGAGTGGGAGTATTCGTTGGATGAAAAATTTAATTCCTCATACAATGAGTACCCATATTTTATACTTTCGATGAACCTTGCTACATGAAAAATGAGAAATACATGAAAAAGCATGATTGTAATCATGTTTTTAATGTATTTCTCATTTTTCATATAGCAGGTTTCATTGAAAGTATACAACATGGGTACTCCGTGGATGAGGAATCAAATTATGCATCCAACTAGTTTTTCTGCTTGAAATTTGAGTAAACCTATAGGGAGATAAGTTGAAAATACAAGTTGAAAAAATAGTTTTTCTTTTTTTCGCTCTAAAATTTAATGATGTAATCTAATCTTATTTTATTGTTTCAACTATTATTTTATAATTTTCTTAGGAGGCCCATTTTAGACCTCAAAATTCCCCTAATGGAAAAATGTCGATTGGGAGGTATTCCACAAGACTAGATGGGAATGTGAGAGGTTTGTGAGAAAAAGATCCCAGTAAAGTAGTTTTAAATGAAATTGGGGTTTAAAATTCAAAAATAAAAATCAAAGGAAAATTAAAATTAAATTCCTAATTCTAAAGGAAGATCAAACCCCTAAGGCCTAGAGGGTTCCTAAGAAGGCTGGGAAATATATTCAAATAATGCCTTAGCATAATTCTATGCATCGAATAAAAGAAACTCATCTGATCATGGAGGATGAAAGAGATGTAGTCATCATGAAGAGGTTGAACTAGAAGGCCAGGGAGGGTAGCTACCAAGGGCAAGTTTACCATATTGTCAAGGGAAAATCACACCAAGAATGGATCAATATGTTTCGGTAAGAAGGCCGAGTTTGAAGGGGAATTTGATTTCAAGAAAGGAGGCTAATATATGAAGATGATCCCTGTTCCTATCTTTATTTTTTAAATCAATGTTGAAGGGAAGGGAGGGTCACGAATTTTCCCTAGTCAAGGGTTTATGTTAAACATATTCAGGGAAGGAAACG
This sequence comes from Pinus albicaulis, assembly GCA_034641835.2. Classification (NCBI taxonomy): domain Eukaryota; kingdom Viridiplantae; phylum Streptophyta; class Pinopsida; order Pinales; family Pinaceae; genus Pinus; species Pinus albicaulis. The sequence continues at coordinate 224,192,050 of CM076581.1, forward strand.
AGCCTAAAATAAGGCTATTTGAGGCCTGCAAACATTTACCAATGAAGGCGGTATGCATCCAAGGTCCAGTGAAGTCCTTTAGGAGGTCGAGACATAAAAAGGAGGTCATATACGATCTTAGTCCTGAGCTAAAATTAGCAACTTATAAGATTTGAAGAAGAGATGGAGGTTATATTTCATGGAGGAGATATACTAGGAGGATATGTCTAAAGGTTTTTGGATAGAGATCATCAAGGCCTAGTTAAGGGCTAGTTCCATTGATCATTTTCCTTAAGGTAATGTTCTTAAAGAACGTTGAATCCTATGTTAATAGGAAAGGCCGAAAAACTAATAAAGAATGCTCTTACCTTTTGATGTATTCATATATCTAAGTGCTTATCACTATGGTTTTATGAAACATTTTGAGTAGGTTAAGAAATATAAGGAGTGCAATTTTAGGATATTGAGAAGGATAATGTTGAAGGGTTGTTGTAGCGTTTAACAATAGGTCAATAAGAGCCCTAGTAAGGCTTGTTCTGTTCATACCATGTATCCTTAAGTAAATTGTGTTTGTTGTGTGGATCTGTGCGTGAAGAAGAGGGTGTCGAGTCATCTAAGTAAGCCTAATAAGCTCAGGTTCTAGTTCTATGTTGAGGACACAATGATTAGGAGGAGCATTAGTCTCTATGGATTACATGGAATGTATAACTTCACAAGATGGATCCAAGTGTGAGAAATAGTGTGACTGGTATAAAGTGAACAAAGAGTGATGTATGGCAGACCTAGAGCCCTAGATCTAGGCAAATCTGAGTGTGTATACAGTGGTTGATAAAATTAGACAGTTAGAAGAATCCCTAGGTGAGGTAAGAATTAGAAATTCCCACATCTATGCAATATCTCCTCTATTTCAAAATGTAGGGAAGTTTATATAGAGCCTTAGATAAGTCCAAATGGGATTGTACGTGGGAATACTTGAATGGTAAAAATGGACAAATGTATTGGGTTCCTTAAGGTTGTTAGAGGGAATCAAGTAGGTGAGCCAAAGTGGTCCTATAAAAAATTTTCAAGAAGAACTTCGAAAACAACAAGATGGATGAAGATTCAAGCCCTAAGTATAGTACATTGAATTACTAATGGACTGCTAGCAGTGGAATAATTGGTGAGATCAAGACTAGTTCTTGAAGGAAAAAGAAAGGAGTTCAAGGTAGTAGATCACATCAGCCCATATTTACTGATTGGAGAAGGAAATTCACCAATGAAGGTGGCAGCCCTCCTTCCCCATGTTATCCTTCAAACAGAAGTAGTGGATGACTATAATGGGAAGAAGCCCCTATGTAGATGAGGAGAAGAAGTGGGCAGAGGGAGTTGTTCACAAATGGATTTGTGAACAACTCAAACAGAGTCTCAATGTGTTGATGTGTAGATGGACCTACAATCAGCGTAAGAGGAGGTGGAGACATGTTCAGTGGGAAAATTGACTTGGTTCAATGATAGAGGCATAGAAGTGGATGTTGCCTATGGGGAGTTGAAGAACCGGGAATATGTGTTCAGGATATTATCATGAAAGTTGTGATTGAGCTCTACATTAGCTAGACGATCATTGTATCTTATTCTTGTTTGTATCTTGTACTTTTGGATGTATGAGATGATTCACTGATGTGTTATTTTCTGCTGTGAAAATTCACTAGTACATATGGTCAATTTTCTGACACTTTAGTTTCGACAGTTTTGATGTATTGTGAGAAAGTTCCCAAATTTTGTCAATTTTTTTAATCCCGCCATGCAGTGTCGCTCTTGCGACCTCGATGGTGATGTTTTCGCTCTTACGAGACTATGAAAAAGCATCACTATTGAAACCCCCCGGCTAGGGTGTCGCAATAGCGACAGTAATAAAAGACAATGTCACTATAGAGACGTCCATGTTATGTGCGTCTGTATTCCAACAGATGCAGTTGGGGCTAAGGCTAGAATAGGAAGAGATGACACTAGTTAAAATGTAGCAATGAAAGGCAGTGTAACAACAAACTAAACAACCTCAAATTTATGGGAAGCAAGTGAAGGGATAAGACTACTCTCATCCTTGCAAGTAGTAGAAGGTGTACATGATAATGAGAAAGTGCATCAAGATCACTAAGAAAAGGAACCTAATCCTCACATAGGAACTCAAAATAATAATAGTGGAGTATAAATAGTATGCTTGTGATGTAACTACGAGCACCCCACATGATAAAATCCATATGCATAGCTTGGTTAATACTATTGGTTCACCTCTGTAGGTGTTGGAGTATATAAACACTATTTCCGCTCACCGGTGTTGGAGTAGCTAAACACCATTTCCGCCCAAAAGTGGGAACACAATGAAAAAGTGTATTGTAAAAACTGTATCAGATCCATAGCTCACCTGCTAGTAAATATGTGAAACTCAGGGCGTTCTTGCATCGTATTGTTTTGTTCACACCTAGTTAATTTTCTTGTGCTCCCTGGGCATAAATAACCCCCGCTGTTGTCTTTCCCAAATTTATTCTTCTCTTTGGAATCCCATTTTGTGGTGAAAGGCAAGGGCACGGATTTGGATCTCCTGATAACACACATTTTCGATAAGTAGGAGTAATATAGAGGGGGAGAATAAAACAAAAGATAGAGCAGATGCCCATGAATTCCTATCACTAAAGATCTAACTCCTACTGCTCATTTCTCCATTTTTCCCTTTAGATCAACAATGAGGATATCCCAACGAGACCATTGAGAAAGGGCATGGGCATTTCTGGGCTTCTACAAGTTTCCTCCGGATTGATGTTTATCTACGATGAGGGTTTTACCAACATAAGCTTAAAATTTTTTTAATCGAATTCATAAGGGGTCTTTTGAAATTTTACTGTGGTGGTTGCCGCTGTAGTTCCAATACCAAGACTGGAGGTCTAAAAATGAGACCATTAATCAAGTGCATGGGAAATTGTTGGGATTATCTCCAAATTGTGTGTTGATTCACTAGAACAAGCAGATATTGTAGAGGTGAATCATAGATGGTCGATGGAAGGAAATGAAAATGCCAGTTAGCTAGGCCCTAACTAACCAAAAACATGGAGCGAGCCATAGAAAAGGGAGAGGAAACAGAAGAGTAGGGGAAAAAAGGAAGAAAGGAATAAAAACCTAGGTAATGCAAGGAGAGAGTTAGCAGCTGGGGAATTGGTTGTACAACTATGGGAACCTAGTATTGCCGAGATAACATCATAAAAGATACAAGAAAGAAATTATATATATTTCCAAAGTGTTATCATTGGAAAATAATACAAGCAAAGATGACATTATTTAATGTCACGCAGAAGGATTTACAGGGCTGAGAGACATTAGAGAATATGAAAGTATTTAAAAAATATCTAAGATCAAAGGAAAAATCAAATTTGAACTAGTGAAACATGCTCTTGCGTGCAAAATCATTTTGATAAGTGCGCCCTTGTGTGCTTTTGACCCAAAAAGTGCGCAATCTTGGGAGTGGCGGAAGTCACTTTGCGGGACCACAAAAGCACACTCTAGGACATTGATTCCACACTTGAAGTCGCCTAAGGACAACCACCCAAGCCTCCTTAGGAAATCAAGGGAGCACACAATGGAATCAACCTCCTCTCTTGGTTCACCATCCACAATGTACCAAGAAAGGGAAGGAGGATTTAAATTCTCCTATAAAAGGCCACCAAGAGATGAGAAACTTGAGAGCACATTGTTATGCTGGCCAAAATTTCCCCAAGAAATACCAGAAGTGTGTGATCCAGAGCAGAGATAGAGGGGACTCAATTATTGGCCATACAACAACTCTAGTCTGCCATAGTAGAGAGATGGAGACTTTGTTCCAAGGCAGCTCAAAATTAAAGACATCCTTGCATCGAGACTTAGAACCCCAAGTTCTAAGGGCCCCTTGGCAAGTGGGTTAAATTTTCTTCATCATTTCATACCAACACTTAATAAGAGGGGACGTAAGTGCCACCATTTGGATTATTGAAGTTTCTTGACTCTATTTAGAGCTTTTGAGTTATTTTTTTAGATTTATGTTTGAATATGCATGCTATTTCTCTATCTAGTATGTTTATGTTCTGACACGTTCCACTAACTTGCTTGACTCCATATATTTTCTACCTGTGACCAATAACTTGAGAGGGGAAACCACACCCCTTAAGTTGGTGTGATTTTGTACATATGTGCACGAAACACACTAACACAGGATTGGTGACTCCACTAACTTTTATTTCCAATTTTATGTGATTGTGCCATTTTTCAGGAAACCTCCTTCTCTGTTGTGGATTTGGGCTGCAATTTCCCCCTTCCTCTCCTTCATTCTCTGATTCATCCCAAGTGACAAACTGAAGCAGAAGAGCTCCAAAAAATTACATTTCAGGAATTTAGGTGCGTTTATCATAGATAGGTGTACCCAAGGCGCGTGTTCAGAGTTGACCTGCGTGTAGACATCGCACCTGTTTTAGTCTTTTGCGCGCAAAAAAAAGAATGAGAAATTTCCCCAATATTTCCATCTATTCCTTCTTGTAAAAGTGTCTGGCAGCCCAGAATACATCTTCTAGCACTGATTGAGGTGCCCCACAGCTTGCTAAAGCTCACCCTTAGCTACTTTTGGTTGGATTAGTGTTAGTATTATTTCAGGTTGATTTTTGCCATGTTCGCACATAGTTTAAGTAGGGGAGAAAATTAACTTGCATTCTGAAAAAAATTATGTTTTGCAATTTTAGGTACCAAAACACCTAGATAATTAGCCAAAGTAAGTGGCCCAAGTCCAAGCATGCTTAGCTAGTTCCTTTTCTAGTGTAAAATTCGTTAGTTTAGTTTAATTTTTGCACTAGGATTTCGGGACCAAGATTGAATTGTTGTTACAAGAGAAAGTAATCTCTATTGCCTTTGCACCCTTCAATGATCCTAGGCAAGCATATGAATGCTCTCTATTCACAAATCACCATCTCCCTATAGTTGATGACATAGATTAACTAGGAAAAATAGATAGCGGCGCATATACGCGCATGTTTTTCTTTTGAGCAAGCAACTATAGAACCTAGTTTAGTAAGGGATTTTGAAAAGGATCATCACATATCCACACATTCAAAATATGTTCTTGTTAAAAATTTTCTCACACACATCCACACACTAGGAAAATCAAAGACACGTAAAAATAACTTAACAAAAGTCACTAAATTCTTGCCACAGGGGCCACAAAAGAATTTATAGTATAAGTTAGGATCAAATGGGTAGGAATCCAATAAGCCACCTTGATCACTCTTCATGTTCAAACATAGAAGTTTACTATCTAGGGAGATTTAAAATCCACCAATCATCCCATGGAAAATAAAACCTGAGCATGGAAGAGACCCTATTCATAGGGGGTTAGGCTTAGGCATAGTGCATGTGGTATCAGTTTGGGCTACATAACCCGTTTGATACTCAATACTGTTAGCTGAACTACCAAGAATCCCAAGACTCGAATTCTCACGAGGGATGGTGGTACTTAGTGGCCAAAATTAGGGCATCCTTTCCCTATAGGTGACGGTGCAAGCAAGCACTAGATCCTCTACCCTTAACTTGGTGGATTTTCTCTGGCTGACTGGGGGCATCGCTAGCTCTTACGGGACGTTGTTCCAGCACTTGAAAGATATCTTATAAAGTCCCAATTACATTTGAGAGTGTGATGATGATTAGGTATTCTAGGATTTGAGTATCATATGTAAAAAAACAAAAACCATTTGTTTTTTTCACTAATTGATCATATTTTCTCTTTTCTTTATGTATGTGATCGGAATTTTTCTTTGATTATAATCTTTGTTCTCTCAAATATTTCCAAAGCCATACCTATTCGATTCTAGAATGGACCCAATGGGACCTCGTATATCTAGACATATTTTGGACCTCCCCCCATTACCGAGAGGGGTTTTAGGTCTTTTTCCATTCAACCATCAAAGAAAAGACACTGCCACCGTTATTGATTCATCCTTTATTGGGGCATCTTTAGGTGGGAACCCTAGTCGGTCTCCCAACGGCACACCACACACCACTCCTCCCAGAACTCCTAGATGGCAGAGGAGTGATACACATTGGGGAAGCCATTTGAGCGCACAACAGGGTGCATCATAGCCAAACCGTATTCCTAACCAAAACATTGTGTTTTCACAAGTGGCAATGGCTACAACCTTGCAGTCATCTTTTCTAGCTTTGTTGAATCTACCAGATTTAACCAAGTTGACAAATGACCCCACTACACACAACCCCATATGGCCTACCATGCCAATGAAGCTCCCATTAGAAATTCCAAAATTTAAAGGGAAGCAAGTGGAAGACCCAAAAAATAATTTCATGACTTTCCACCTATGGTGTTCGTCAAACAACATCGTTGATGATACTATTTGACTAAGACTGTTTCAATGCACTCTAACCAGAGTAGCAGCGGAATGGTATGTGGAGCAACCCTCTGCTACACATGGAACCTTTAGTGCCCTGACCACTGCATTGCTGGCATATTTTCAGTTAACCATGCACCATGATTCCTGAATGGAATTACTGACCCTCTTTAGAAAAACCCCCACCATCCATATCTCAGACCATCTCCACAAATGGTGGCGGTATCGTAGTTTGTGCAAAGCCAAACTCGAGGATCAAATTCTGTTAGACCTATTCCTAAAAACTGTCACTGCAAAGATTTCAAAGGATGAGGGGAAAAAAAAGCCCATATCTGAGGAGGATGCCATCAGTAAGGCCCAACAGCTCGAGCTGATCTTTACGCAGTCAGGGTATATTTACAATATCTTGTTGAATGCCCCCCGACTAAAATATTATAAAGAATTTCTAGGCCCATCGAACTCTGTAGATGGTTAAATTGGTTCATTGACCCAAAGTCACCTTGGAAACAATGTTCAAAATCCCAGTTACACGTATTATTATACCCAGAACGTACCACAACCCGGCTACCAAAGTCATCACGTGCCTCCACAAAATATGACTAGTAGGGCATCATCGTATGACCATCAGCACGAAGGACCCTATCCTCCAGTTGAGGGGACCCAGTACATAGATAGACATACTAATGGAATACCTCCCTCCGAATAGCCATTTGCAAAGGAAGGACCGCATTATGTGCAGTCCCTGACACAAGATCTGCCTATGCAAAAGAATGCATAGGTGAACTTTGTGCAGCTTTCCCAAAACCAACCGAGCCAACCATATAGCTTGGGGAACTTCCCTCCTAACGTGGTTAATAAAAAATGGAAAAACAAGCCTAAATGAAATCCTAAACAGGGGGGGAACAGTCAACAACACCCTCCATGATCTCAAGATGGAGTTAACTCCAACCGAAATCAAAATGAGGAGCCAAGCAATTCCCAACGGCAAAACAAAATGCCACCTCTTCAAACAAACCAATCTTGTTCAATTTGTGGTGAATATGGCCATTACACTCACCACTGTCCCGACCTCCCTGAGCTAAAGGAGCTATAGAGTAACCATGGAGAAGGGAATCTTCCTAGCAGACAGTCGTCATGCAGGAACCTTTCCCTCATCAAGGGACAATTAGCACATAACAACAAACTCTCGAAAACTCCAGAAAGAACAACCACGAAATCTACATGACTAGCGAGGAATTTTTTTTTTTAAACACTGAATCGAGATTACGATACCCCACTAGATGTCAACATGTCAAGGGCTAGTACCAGTGAACCAAAAACACCTTTGACCATATCAAATATGTCTATTGAACCCTTACCCAAGATGGCTAAGGGACCAACTAGGCGAGTAGGAAACTATTCCAAAGCAGCCCATAACTATACCATCATGGATAATCTAGCTCAATCTCACATGACCATGTTAGCTTCAGAAGTATTGCAGTCATGCCCAAAACAATGGAAAGCCTTGCTTTCTACATTAGACGTTATCAATCTTGTCGATACACACCTAATGGGTTTTGACTTAGACAAAGCCACCCCTAGGACTCCTTTAATGGTCACTTTTCAGATATCAGTATCGGTCCAAAATATTAGCATTCACAGATGTGTTATTGAAGAGGGTGCATCCACATGCACCATGTCAAAGAATTTTTTGCAGAAGTTAGGGTCTCATGAACTAAAACCATCACTCATCACGCTTAGAGCATATCATGGTCTCCCTTTAACCCCCGTCGGTCTCTACCAAAATGTCCCAATCTACTTAGCTGGAAAGATAGTCCTTATATACATTGAAGTCTTGGATGCTCACTTGGACTATAATATACTCCTTGGTCAGAGTTATATGTATGTAATGTCAGCCATAGCCTCATCCATCTTCCGCACTATGATGTTCCCCCATGAGGACCACATCATTATTGTCGACCAATTTACGCATAGTGAAAAATGACCCCTAACAAACACTGATGTAATTCTACCTTACATAGACACATCCATGGACGCACTTTCATAATACCAATAATCTAGCCCCAACTAGTTCAAACCATCATCCATCCTAGGATCATTCCTAGAAGATTCCCCCATCATACCTGCGTCATCACCTGATGTCACAGGAGCTCCGGTGTTCATGATGTCCACATCAAGCACCGAAGCTAGTCAAGAAATAGATACAAGCAGTAATGACACCTATTCCTTGGCCATGATATGCTCTCTAGCCTATGGTGCTTCCGAAACCCCTTTCCTCTACCTCCCAGCTGGTTTCGTATCCCAGCATGTTTTGGAAAGAGTGGTGTTACCAAACATATATTTAACAATACCAGTTTGGTATCTTATTCCCCCTACTAGGACTGGAGCCAAACACATATCTACCACAGGGTTAAATCCCCTCAGTGCCAAGGAGGCCCCTACCATATAGGAAACTATCGAGAACATCCCTGCAAAGGAAATTCCCATTGCAAAACCAATGATTATGGCCAAGAAAACTGAGAGAGGAAAGAGAATGGAGACTCCCAACATACAATGAGAATCACCAGGTTGTACCATATGTGACGTGGTAGGTCACCCTAGCCATATTTTCCTAAAGCTGGATGAAATAAAACTGCTCCTTGGTTTTGAGGCAGAAATCACAACACCATGGTCCTCAAACAAGGAACTTGGCACCAAAGTTAAAGGCAAAGCCTTGCGTACCAATCACGCATGTGCTATTTGTAGAAATTATGGTCGCTATACCCATCATTTCCCATAGATCCTACGGTATAGGAATGCCTTACATGCCATGATGTAAGAGGATCCCTCCACTCAGTCATGTCGAGATGAACCTCGTACCATATTGTACATACAAGAGGAACGACGGTCACCAGAAAGACTCCCGTTCATATTCCCCCCTCCTCTCATATGCTACACATTGTGTAATGAAAGTGGTCACTTCATTAAAGAATGCGAAGCCTTGGAAATCATTCACAGATGTTATCCATTAGAATGGGTTTATTACTTCGGCTTGCAGGCAGTGCAATTCACAAACCCTTTATGTGCCAACAACCACCTTCTAGAAAATTGTCACAACATACCCAAATTCTGCTTAGCACTGGATAGTTTGCACTCAGCCATAGTCCATCTCTCCCAAGAGGATGACATAAACTAAGAATCCAGAAATAGCTCGAAAACCCAAGAAGATGTGCCGAGCAGATCCATCCTCTTCCTATCAGCAGAAAAGAGACCAATTAGGGAACCCTGAGTTACCCCCAAACACTCTCTATAGAGAATAACAACATGTGTGTTATGTAATATGCCCAATTATGTGGTCCCCACCCACCGTGATTTAGCAGTGTTACGATGCCGGTACCTTGCTAGACCACAAACTAAGCATGACGACACCCCCATATCTAGGTTATTTTTCCGATTATGTGGGGGAAATTAACGTGGAGAGTGCTATACCTATATCCTTTTAGTTCTTCCTCTCATTGATATTATTCATACAATAGATAAAAAATGGGACGATATCCTAAAATGATATAAAAATTACATCACCTCTAGCCTAGTGGCCCGAAACCCACATGGGCATGAAGGGAAAACTAGGATGATGCACCAACCAAGGATGACCCAGGCCAAACCTAGGATAACATGCAGACTATGCAACCTGAAAGACCACTGGATCAATTAGTGCAAATAACAAAAGCCCCTCGCAAGTATTTTTCGCACAGTCTCTTCTCGGCCACAAAGACTTCTCTCTAACGAAGAGAAGATCGCGTGTACCTATTACCAAATTTTCTCACAATTTCACCATAAAATTAAATGCGAGCATATCCCCAAGCTAAGATCCGTAAGAGGAGTGTTAAGCCCATACTCCCCACAAGAATTAGGCACACCCAAGCCAATGACATGAAAATGGAAGCAGAAGACCTCATCTTCTACCCCAGATCCTTTCCAAGCATCCACATTTGGGATGACGAGTAGTGTTGATTCCCATGAAATCTACTCAGTTGGAAAAATGGTACCATGCATCATTTTCATTTGCAAAAACCATGAACTAGAGGTATGCCCGCTAATGGAAACATTCAGGCACCTCTTCACCAGGCACAATTTCCACCAACAATAAATTGACCATCCTAGCGGGGAACCCAACCTTGCGCTTATGCAAAATCCCACCACAGAGATTCTTCCCCCACCAAACGTCGACGACACAATACACCATATGTGATTCATATAATCATGTATCATAACTATGACTCAAGTTTTCTTCTCATCTGCCATAGGTGTCGAGTCAATTGCAACTACGAGAGTAGCTTTACCTACGATAGTGCTGACCCAATCTGTCAACACTCTGTCGACCATGTCTGGTTCCACTACATCGACGATAGAATCCTTCTCCTATCTCTCAACTAGCTCTGTAAGAATTGAACCGATTCAAAATAATCTTGCATAAGATCGATCCCCCTTAGGGTCCCTATTTCATTCGGATGAGGACATCCTAGAGGTAATAATGGAGCCAGATTATCCATGGGATGCAATGCATCACCATTCGCTTTTTCTCCCCAAGCATACATACAGTCCTGACAAGACAAAATAGCAAGAGATATATGCAATCGAGTCAAAAGATTTCCTCCCATTAGGAAAATTCGATTGGTTCAAAAATCCCATCACAGTGAGTGACGCATTCAAGGAAGGAAATATGTCAAACATCTCACCTACTGTCAAGGTGAACATATCCCAAAATCCCGCAAAGGTTGAAGAAATATCACTGGGGGTAGCATGCTCTCTAGAAGAAATAACCTCTTAAACCCAATTTCTACATGATTATAGAGATATCTTCGCATGGGACCACTAAAAAAATGCTTGGGCTTATTCCCACCATCGTAGAGCACCATATGGACACTTGGCCTGTCGTACCTCCATTATGCCAGAAATAGCATCAACTTCACCCAGCCAAGGCAGAAGAAATAAAATGAGAAATCGATAAGCTTCACAAAGTTGGGTTTATCTACTCCATCGCTTACACATCTTCGGTTTCCAACCCTGTTCCTGTTATAAAAAAACAGGGCACTATACGTGCTTGCACCGATTTTTGAGATTTGAACAAAGCTTTTCCCAAGGAAAATTATCCCACACCATTCATTTAATAGGTCATTGATTCTTCTGTGGGACACAAAGCTCTCTCCATCATGGACAAATTCTCTAGCTACAACCAAATTTAGATCTGCAATATAGACCGATACAAAACCACGTTCACCACCCCCCTGGGGCACATCCCCATACAAGGTAATTTCATTCGACCTAAAAAATGTTGGATCCACCTTCAAAAGGGCCATGAATTATATATTTCATGACTTGGCACACCTTATCCTTGCCTACTTGGATGACCTAACCATCCACTCCAAGAAGTGCTCAGACCATCTCGAGGATCTACGATTGGTATTCCAACGACGTCGTTAATACAACCTATGCTTGAACCCCCTCAAGTGTGTCTTTTGCATCATAGCAGGCAGACACTTATGTTTTATTGTGTCCCAGCAAGGGATTTGCATGGAACCCCTCAAGTTTCAAGCTATCAAAGAGGTGCCTTCACCTCGAACTGTTAGGAAATTGCAAAGGATGCAGGGGAAGGCCAATTTTCTGAGATGCTTCGTCCTGAATTATGCCACTTGCACTCAAGGGTTCCTATGCCTCCTTCACTGGTACATCCCATTCAAATGGGATGATCATGCTCAGCAAGCATTCGATGTGCTAAAAGAAACATTATCTTTAGCACCACTCGTCAGTCCCCTAGACTATGACAGAGATTACATCCTATATCTATCAACCTTCGAGTCCACCTTAGCTAGATTTTTGATCTAGGAAGGCCTTGATGGGAAGGAGAACGTAATTTTATTACGCCAGTAAAACCTTATTGAGCCCAGCATTAAGATATGAGCCTGTAGAGAAGACTGCCCTAGAATTAATACATACAGTCCAGAGCTTCACCACTACATCATCCTGAAAACTACTATGGTCATCACAGATATTAATCCCATCAAATAACTGCTCACACGCCACCTAATTAACAATAAGCATGCCCATTGGATAGTCATTCTCCAAGAATACGACTTACATTTTCACTCCCCTAAAATTAAAAAGACGCTTACCTTAGTAGAGTTCATTACGGACCTCCCAAGGGATACCAAGGGATCACCAGATGAACATCTCTTCTTCATAGCAATCGATGACCCTTGGTACAGAGACATTATCCTCTTCCTATGAACTAAAAATTTCAGACCTCATCTCACTCGAGATGACCGTCGGTGCATACGCCAGCAAGCCCCCCGATATCTCTTCATAGGGGATGTCTTGTACTGACAGGTCATTGACACCATTTTACGTTGATACCTCACTCATGACCAAGCAAAAAAATCCCTCAATGAATGCCTCGGAGGTGCTTGCAGCAACCACCTATCCACAATGGCCACCACCAAAAACGTCCTACGGGCATGATATTTTTGGCCCTCCCTGTTTCACTATTTCATTACAACAGTCAAGAGATGCGAGTGATGCCAGTGCTTCGTTCATAAGGCAAGATCCCCTCCCGCTCCTCTGCACCCTGTCATCATTGCCAACCCATTTTTTAAATGGGGAATTGACTTCATGACTTGAAACCCCACATCATCAGGCACCCATAAATATATCATAATGGTTGTCGATAATTTCACCAAGTGGGCAGAGGCTATGCCCACATACGAAAACACCGTAGAAACTGTCGCTCGATTTTTGTTTAACCACGTGATCACTTGGTTTGAAGTTCCCAAAGAGTTAGTCTCCAACCATGGGAAACACTTCAAGAATGAATTTTTTGAGCTATCTAACCACCTCGGATGCATCGACGAATTCGCTTCACCATACTACGCCCAGTCCAACAGTCAGGTATAGTCTGTAAACAAATTCCTCAAAATGATGTTAGAACGCATGGTGAATAACCATAAAACCAACTGGCACCATATGCTCTTCTTCGCCCTGTGGGCATACTGCACGGCTGTCAAGACGTCTAATAGTTTCACTCCCTTCCACTTGGTATACAGGGTCAAAGCCGTAATTCTCGTAGAACATGAGATCTGAATTTTCATACTGCCATCGAACTCCTTGATGATACCCATCCTCTAGAACAACGCCTAGTACAACTAGAGCTCGTCGATGAAAGCCAACGATAGTCGTTGCAACACAACGAGGCCCATAAGAAAAGGGTAGAAGCATCATTATACCAACACATAAACCCTCACTCATTCACTGAGGGAGAGCTACTCCTTTGCTATGAAGTCATAAAACAATCCGTAGGGCCAAGAAAGTTTGAAACCTTGTGGAAAGGACCCTACATTGTAAAACATTTCCTCCACCAGGGGGCATACATATTGACAGAACTAGATGAGACATCCCTCAGCAACCCTGTCAAAACTCTTTACCTCAATAATTTCTAGCCATAAGGGCCCAACAGACCCCACCCTAAAGTCAACATACACAAACCCAATCACTTTAAATTTTTTACCAAAAGACTTTTTACAAAACGTGCACGAGTGTCACAATAGATTACCAACCTGAACCTTACTTTGGATTCATTGATGGAGCATAAAAATGGTCTCAAACTTTAGTAGCAACTACTTTGGTCATCTATCACCCTGACCGATCACCAATCTGCACAAACAGTGTGTGTATCAGTTTAGCAATGAATAATCAAGCATAACATGACATCGTCATCAGACTTATGTGTGACGCCCTCCAGGAGGGCATATGCCAGATGCATGTCTACCTTGATTCCAAGTTAGTAGTGTCGCAGTTAAACCAAACATTTGAGATAAGATATTCACAGCTATTTAGAAAATATTTGCGTGCAAAAATATTAAGCTGAAAATTTGACTACATTACATTTACACATGTACCAAGGAGTCAAAACCAAATAGCTGATCACATAGCTAACAATATTCTAAACTTGAATTCATATCAAATAAACCATCATACATAAAAAAAATATAGAAAACATAGATATACATTAGCATAACATAAATCCATAAAAACACCATGTAGAGCTAAAAAATATATCTCTCATAGAATATATCATAGTGTATGTGTCTGAGTACAAAAATAGTGTCTCTGACCCATCGGTCAGCCCAAAGAGACACAAAAATTCATCAAAAATAGGGGAAGCATCCTCATAATGGGTGATTTCCCCATGTACAAAAAGAATCTATGGCGTTGCTCCCCCACGTGGGGCACCTGGACCCATTGTTTCTCCCGATACCACTACTAGAGCCACCGTCAAAACTAAAACTTCCACATGACGTAAAAAAGGCTGATAGTCCCTCTCCTGGGCCATCAGCATCTCCACCCAAACCTCCTCAAGGTCATCCAGAAAGCCTTGAGAAGGCATCCCCTGGGTCAAGCAGTCCACTCGATCCTAGGCATCCTCCAAAACTGACACCCGCGTGGTCAACTCAGCAATGCGAGCCTCCATCACATTAGCATGCACCGCCTCTACATCAGCATGAGCTCGCTCGGCTGCAGCCTCGGTAACAGCCGAGGTGCTGCCATCCCCTGAAGGGTTGGCCCCACCACCAAGTCCACCACCCTGAAGCTGTGCAGGATCTCCTCCCGACCCCCCACAACCTCCCCTAGGTCTCCTAAGATGACCGTAGCTAACCAATCGAGCCATGGGGCGACCAACCTCACCAGCATCTACAACAGTAGCCAAAACTATGTTATTTTCACCATAAAAACACATAAAAACCCTATATACTCAAATAAATGTAGAAAACATAAAACCATACATGTTGGCCCCCAAACGTAGCCAGGAGGGAGACCCATCTCTGGATCCCCTATAAAGTCCATCCCTGCATAAGGGAATGGCAGAAACATTTGGGGGCTGGCCTCAAACCAGGCCTCTGTTGTGGTGTTCCAGTAATGCCCCCAACTACCCCCACCTGCTCGCGGCATCACGGGAGCCCACATCCTCATGCGAGGCTCCCGTGGCCCCTCAGCAGGCACTGCCACCACCAGTCTCAACAGCACCACCCATTCGTACATGATGCTCCATAGAATATTGGATTACACAAACAGCTTCAATCCATCTTAGATCTTGTAAAGTTGTGCCACCATCCCGTCATAATAGAAGTAGGAAAAATCAAAAAAGTGCCCAGCCCTCTGCTAGCGCAAGACTCCAACCTGCGGGCCCAATGCCCGATGTGGAGTCATAAACCCTGTAAGTCGCATGATAGGCACCAGAGTGTATCACTTGGCCAAGTATTTCACTGAGGCAATGGCTACACACCCCTCCGTAAGGGGTGCCCTGCCACAGTGATGCGGTTGGAACCTCTCAAAATCCACCCTCCCAAAAGGGGGTGGATACCACAATGCCTCACCCTAAGGGAGTAGCCTGGTCACAAAGTATATATCCATCTCAGAACAAATAACAAGGTCAGTCCCATGCAACATAAACACATTGCACTGCCTATTCCAATGCTCGATGAAGTAATGCAACAGTTAGTCCTATGACCGAAGAAGGTCATTCTCGACAAACTTCAAGAGACCCCATTATGCTAGCTGCTGGAGCGCCTGACCAAAAGTGACTAATTCAGTACGGAGCTCGAGCCAATCCTTCTCCCTACACAACATCCTATCATCCAAGCAAGAACCAATTAGCAACATAAAAACATCAAAAAATAGGAAAAATATCGAAAAATTTGGAGAAAAAACTACCTTGGCCTTTTGTGCACCTGTCCCTCAGACATCCACGCTGAAGGCACGCCTTTATTTCTCACGAGTGTGCATAAGGCATGCCAAAAGATGAAACAAGTGCACCTAAGGTGCGAGAAACCATAAATTTGCGTGCAGAAGTCTCGCTCCTACACTAAGCGCTCGCGCAATCTAGGGTAAAAATGGCTCAGAATCCATACAAACTAGTTTTGTATGGACCCCAACACCCTCAGACTGCAAAAATTAAAGTGCAAGATGTCAGAGTGGTTACCTGGGCATGATATCACTAATCCTTGGTGCTCAAGCTGACCGCAATGGCAAGAACTACTCCGTAGAAGCCTCTGACCTCTCAAAAAACTCAAAAAGCATAAATGAATTGAATTAGGGCCATATTCACCTATATGTTTCCCTTTTCAAAAAATTTGGAAGACCATAAAAGGATCTCAAAAGTTCCATTCTATGAACCTAAAGCAGCACTGTGATCAGCACTCGATAACGAACAGAGGTGGTTCCATACATTCACACTCCCCAAAAAATAATTTTTCAATGCCGGCAGGTATTCCCTCTCTCATATTATTTTCTAAAGCTCATGTATTTCAATAATATTTGATAAATAAGATGCTTTCACTTGAGGTACTTGTTTTTGCAGGAAAGCACACAAACCATCCACAACTCCATCAACTGAAAGTTCCAAGAGCAGGTATCATTCTACCCCTAGCATGATAGATTCCCAAAAAAATCTTCATATCCTGAAATTATTTCTCCATCAGAAATTAACCATAATTTCCACACATCTGACCGTGTTTATCATCACCTTGCCCTACACATGATAAGCATTCTCGTTGGTTGATAGAGCCTCCCCTTCCATGTTGCTCGTCACCCAAAGTAGACCATATATCACAAAAAGTGATGCCATGGCAATACCACTATAGTCCAGGAAGAACCTCATGCCCATTCATTCACCATGCATAAGCTCACTTTTTACCATATGAAATAAAACCCCTTTCCCCCACAACCAGGTTGTACAAGCTAATCAAGAGCACACTACTCCACCTCACAGTTTGGCCCACCATACCTCCATAAGCATAATCCCATCTGCGATAGTTCTTCATTTTCTTCATCAACATCACATATGAGACCGACCAATGGGGTCCCCACCCTCAACAAAACACATTCCTCACGTCATCAGTGAGTGAACACTTTCATGTTTTGGGGAACCCGTCTTAGTGTTTTGTACAAACCAAACCCAATTATTTTATTCGTTTGGTAAGTGTACAAATACCGCAAATGATGCACTGTGTCCACCACCAACTCATTCATTTTTCCTCACATGGCACCAGTGTGTGGTCACCCTTGGTCAGAGTATCACACCATGGAAGTCCTACCGACTCCAGGGATTTCCCCATTAGAAATAATTATGACTGCTGCGAAGCTACTTTTCATACTCCGACCTTGGGTCACTGAATCCCCATCATCAGCTTTCAATCATCCCTCACCATAATTCCTATGTTAAACCCATCACATACAGGATCTTGATCGCCTGAATCAGTTACCCTATCTTTCGGCTGTGACCTTTTTTTGTCAACATCAACATCTATTTTCCAAAAAGGAACCGATACCTTGGATCAACCCTCTCCACAAAAGGTACATTCTTGAGTGACACTGTGGGAGACATCATTTCCCAAATATCTCATCAATCCTCCTCAAATTCAACTACAACACAAGCTTTCATGTCAATATGGTATCGTACCTTACAACCATTTCACTTTGATCAAATTCGTCGAAGACCCATTCCTTCATAAGCGTCTCTTTCAACAATGCTTACATAGGAAGGTCCCAGCCAGCACCTATGCGTACAATTCCCAGTTATATGCCATACTAATTTTACGCATATGGGTACCACATTCCACCTATTGTCAAAGAAAAAACACCCCTGAGGGCGTCAACAGTCGTCATCATCAACCAACAGACCATTACCATATTAGTGACATAAACAAAACATGTATCTGTCAAATATATTTGTTTAACTAGCGACAACCTTATGAGAATGGGACATGCATGCCTCGTAGAAAATTTATATATATTGTATTATATTTTATTACAAGGGTCCCACAAGACATGGTCACTCTTCAAACCGGTGTAGGTTGTCTCCAATTCCAAGCTACACATAGGTCTCTCACTCTCTACGCATAGTATATAGAAAAGAAACTATAATGTATTTTGGCTATACAGTTCTTCCAATACCTCACACATTAGGGGGAAACTATTATGACTAGAAAATAGTACAAGAAAAGATGACATTATTTAATGTCAAACATGCTTTTACACACAAAATCCTTCGGTAAGCGCTCCCTTGTGCTCCTTTTGACCTAAAAAATGCGCAATCCTGGGAGTGGTGGAAGTCACTTTCTGGGACCACAAAATCACACTCCAGGGCATTGATTCCACACTTGAAGTCACCTAAGGACAACCACCCAAGCTTCCTGAGGACATCAAGGGAGCACACAATGGAATAAATGTGGCACACAATGGAATCACCCTCCTCTTTTGGGTCACCATCCACAATTTACCAAGAGAGGGAAGCAAGATTTGAATTCTCCTATAAAAGTCCAGCAAGAGATGAGAAACTTGAGAGAACATTGTAATACTAGCCAAAATTTCCCCAAGCAATACTAGCAGTGTGTGATCCAGAGCAAAGATAGAGGGGACTGAGTTTTTGGCCATCCAAGAACTCTAGTTCACCATAGTAGAGAGAGGGAGACTTTGTGCCAAGGTATCTCAGAAGTAAAGACATCCTTGCATCGGGACTTAGAACCCCAAGTTCTAAGGGCCCCTTAGCAAGTGGGTTAAATTTTCATCCTCATTTCCCACTAGCACTCAATAAGAGGGGACGTAAGCATCACCGTTTGGATTATTGAAGTTGTTTGACTCTATTTATAGATTTTGTGTTATTTGTTTTAGTTTTATGTTTAAATATGCATGATATTTCTCTATCTAGTACATTTATGTTCTAGAATGTTCCACTAACTGCTTGACTCCATATATTTTCTACCTCTCACCAATAACTTGAGAGGGGAAACGACACCCCTTAAGTTGGAGTGATTCTGTACATACATGCACCAAACACACTAACACAAAAAGGTTAGTGTATGAAACCTATAGAAAATTTAGAGCAATAATCTCTCTTTGTTGTTGTTGTATTTGCATGTTGCTGTGTGGAAGGATTTTAGCCATAAGTCTGTAACTAGTTCCCTTGCTGTTGCATATCTTGTGCCATTTGCAGATTGAATTTATTTTTTGTGGTAGTGGATCTCCTGAATTTTTGTTTCTTCATAAGGGATTTCCTTGTTGTTGTATCAAATCCCTTGCTATTTCATATCCATTTCTATTTGCATATCGGATTCTGTGGGGTTAATTAACTCTATGCCTACAATAATTTACTATTTTCATATCAGATTATGTGGGGGTAGATAACTCCTACCCTCAACAAATAGGATGCTCTTCATGGTCTCCACTAACAAAATTTCCATGCACAAGGATGTGGAAGGCTTCACAACATAGAAATAATCATTCCAAACCATCCATGAAAAAAAAAAAAGAGCTATGCCCACAAAATCATAGCCCCCATAGGTAACTAGGTCCATAATTCTAAGTGCATATAATGACAAACGTAACAACCAACCGAGGACTGAATACTCAATTATTCAGGACTGAACTTCCCAAGTGAACTTATCGTGATGTCACATAGGACTACATAAGTTCTAAAAATTCCAGAAAGGGAATATTGTCATAGATAGGTGTCTCATGTGTGTGGACACTTGGGATCTACTCAACAAAATTGTCTAGACTTTAATACCTTGCTCATATTTTGTGCCACTTACCCAAAATTATTTCCCCATATGCACTTAATTTATCATGAACTAGCCTCATAAATTTAATTTAGTGCAACAAGTAATGCAAATGATGAGGACTTGAGTCCAAGAAATACCTATTGGGTTTGTGACACAATCCACTGCACGATTTTAAAATCTATTAACCATTGGATTCACCACATAATTGCTTATAAATTCCTTATACTCTCGTGAATACTAGTCACACTGATAATGGTTCCTAAGAATGAGACCCTATGAATAAGATAGATAATACTTAATAATGCTTACATCTTAAGGGGGTCTGTTTTTGTAATGATTTACAGGATGTCTCTATCAAAGACCATTTCTTGTTATTTTTCTTTTGAAATCATGTTATCAATGATATCAAACTACAAACTAAATCTGCACTATTTATGTGTTATAAGCCATAATTATTTTCATCATATGTAGGTATATTCCATAGTTTGAGACTAGCTGAATGCAGGTCACATCCTTATATGGCATATGTATAAGGTTAAACCTCGACATCTTGTAACTTGTAACTGTAATAAAGATACTTATGCATTCATCCAACAAGAATGTGAATGGAAAATGAAATATTTACATACCATGTTGCAATTTCTTCTAGTGCGAAGAGCACACCACTAATAGCTACATGGAAAGATGCAGCCATTACCGCAAAATCACCACAGGTAATGATATCACTCCTATCTCTATCATTCCTGAATTACCTCAACCATATCTAGGTTATATCATACTGCCTTGAACCACCCTAGCCCATAAGAGATGTTATGTAAGACCTAGTGTGTATCAGGAGACCTTCCTTCCATAGATCTAATCCAGCAGACAAAATACATATACTTCCAAATACCTACACGTGAACTCATCTCTCCATTTAACCTCTGGTGGGCATGTGTCAAATTATATATATGTATTTATATTTTTTATTTTCTAGTATTTCCCATGTTTTTGCAAGAGTCATTCCCCATATGGCTGAATCTCCTAGTTGTTTTCCCCTATTGAGTTTCTACCACTTCTAATCACGGTGACTTAAAAATTTATTTGGAAGCCTTTGAAAACCATCAATGTATCCTTCTAGGAGGGCCATCAGAATAAAACACCTAATACTTAGGGGAAATATAAGTGTATCTACTGTCAATCTCTACCAACAATAGAGTCACCAAAAGTTTGGGTTTTGTGAATGAAATACACAAGCTTGAAGATGGATTTAAAGGCATAAAGGAGGGGTTTAAACCAGGATTGTGCAATGGCTCGAGGAATTTATTTTTTGCAAAAACTCATACATTATAATGTAAGGAATACGATGTTCACCCTCTCTATTCTATCCCAATTAGCTGTAATCAAGCTAGCCCCCCAAACCTCAGAACCATATGTGATAGTGCATCCAATGATCATGAGAACATAGGCGTTTCATAAAGGAAGAGTTACATTTGACCCCTGATCTTTTCCAATTCAAAATTTAAGACAAAATATGAATGTTGCCTTTTTCCCAATGTTAACTAACCTTTAGGCCATTGCAGCATGAACAATCGTCTTCACCTTCATATTCTCTATTTCTCTTATACATGCTCACATTGATGGTGCTTTTATTTGAAAACCTAAGTGAAAAGTGTTGTTATATGCCCATAAAAATAGCACAAGAGCTAGATTTTTATCCTTAGCATGGTTAATTGATAATTTCTACCTAAAAGTTTCTTGGAAAATAGACATGAAACTTTCAACTAAGCATACAAGTTAGAAATAAATTTTGAATGTAGTTGACTGATAATTACTGCTTTAATTTTTGTTAACAAGTATTTTAAGGCATGTCACTTTAAATAGTAACTGGTCACCAAATAGAGAAAATTTATTCTCAGCATGCCCTTAAAAATAGTTGTAGACGTATATTTTTATTTTGAACATGTCAAATGATGATGGTCAAGAAAGGTTTCTTGACAAATTCATAATGGCATTCTTCTTTCAAAAAAACATGTGAGCTAGAAATATATTTTGAACATAGAAGCTAATAATTACTGCCTTAATTTACTCAACAAAGATTTAAAATTTTCTTTCAAGTTTCAATAGTCTTTTTTAAGTACAACAGATGAAGTTACACTCAACACTATATGGTTTTTTCTCATTGTCTTCTATGTTTAATCACATTTTCTATGCCTCAATTCAAGAGAGTTATGGTGGATTCTCACCACATTTTTGGTATGTTAGTTTTTTAGATGCCATGTATGCAGAAGTATTACATAAATGCATTGTGATGTAGTCTGGAAATTTTTAATTAGCCCTATGGAAGCAAACAGTCAGGTACCTTAATTTAATACATAGACATATTTTCTTAGGTTTGGTGATGGTAGATTTCATGGACTAAATTCTATGCTGAAATGAAGTATTTCATATTAGAACTAAAAGTTTCTCGTTGAAAATTTGATGTTCCTGGAATCTAATAAGATAATTTTATTAATTTACAATGAATGAGCGTAAATGGGTCAATGGGACTGAAGGATATAACCAAAACAAGTACAATGTGGGAGTTCAAATGCAACTCCTAGAAAATTCCAAAGCTAAAACTAGGATAAAATAAAGTAAAGAAGCATACAATAATAATAACATAGGCTCATAAACATGTATATAACAGATCATGTATAAGCGAATAATTCGAGGGAACCTAGAGGTTGATTATGTCAAGAATGCCTAAGTTTGATAGCTGATGGTGAGGTGGGGCGACAGTGGTGTTGGCTCACTGTTGGAGTCCTCTGTATCCAATGAGCAGCCTGGCTTCATGATCCATGGGCAGTGTGGGAGTGAGGGATACTCCTAACATCCAAGGCCAAAGGAAAATAACTTTGTATAAGTCTCTTGCCACTATTTTGGGGCTAGGGAGGAACTTGTTTGGAACTGCCTAGTACTAAAATCTTTGATGCACTCGAAGTGAGTGAACTAATGTGCTATTTGGCACCTTCGCAATGGTCTCAAGGGTACCCTTTGGCCTACCAAAGGATGGGGTTAAGGGGAGTCCAGAGATCTCACTACTCTACTATCTCAAATGACTTGGGACTCTGATTGTTGTTTGTCACTCTGATAAATTAGATCAACCTGCAAGTATGATGTGATCGTCCAGATCATCCTCGAGTGAGGAAATGTATGTAGGATATGATATCTATGTTTAAATATCTCCTTGATCAATGCAAATGGATTTGGATACGTTTCTAAAGTGTTCCATGGTGTGGTGAACTTGTTTGATTGTTAATGTTTTAGGAAATTGGGTATGCTTGTGTCTAGCCAAGCATATAGAATTACAAGGCTTGAAAATTCACATAAAATGTTTTAACAATGCCAATTTTTCCATTTTACGGAAGAACATAAGGTCATTGAGTCATGGATAATTATATCATTTTTAAAACTTCTTCTACAACATATTGGATGGATGCCATATGTTTGGCAGGATATGGACTATAGGTTGTTGACATTTGTTTTAGAAAGGAAAATGTCTTTTTAAGGCAAGAGGTATTGGTGCATTTTGGCCTTTTGAGAACCAGACAGTTTCTACAATGTCGTCCGGTGCATTATCCACACCTACATTGTTTATTGATCAATATTTCTAGTCTGCAATGTTAAATATGTTGCATCCTATAATCTCTCTTGAAGAATTAATGTACTGGGAGTTATAATCTTGGATGGTGAATACATATGCCACATGATGTGGGGATACATGCCAAGTTAGTTATACTCAGCCTTGGCTAAAACTTGGCTAGCCTGGGACATAGGGAAACTCGGTGACTCGGGAAAACTCAGTTCTATGCTCAGGGAAACTTAGCAACTAGAAAACAAACACAAAATACAGGAAATTGTATGCAGAAAAAATCATAATGAAATTTCCATCCATAAAATATATAAAATAAAAATATATCCATCAATTAGTCTCATCAAATATGATGGTATATAAGTTGGCACTTGAAAATTTGTCTAAAAAATGAAATACAAATCAAAATTTCAAATAGTTTGCAATCCATCAAATAATACCAAGTTCAACAATTAGCCACTATTCAATTAAAAGTGCTCTGATTCTGTTATCAAACAAAATGTCAAATTGTTTGCAATTCATCAAATAATACCAAGTTCAACAACCAACCGTTGTTCAAATAAACACCCTTTAAATCTTTTATCAAATTGACTAGTGCGGAGGTTGGTTCTACAATATGCTTAGATTGTGGTGTCATCCCTAAGTGGGAGTTTTTTTAAAAAGGTGGTGTGTCTTATTACCAATTCTACCTTTCTTGGCATCACTACATTCATAGAAAAAATTTATGAATAATGTGTCATCACAAAATTATGTCTTGAAATGTTGTAGCTGTAATAACAATTCAATATGGTGCATTTTGTATGGAATGTGAAATACTATTTTCTTCATATGACATATGATGAGGTTGGAACCTCTACCAATCATCCTAATACAATTAATTATAATATAAAAAATTAAGTAAAAGGGTAAAATGGGAAGTATAAATGAAAATTAAAAATTTTATTTAAGAATTTTGTATGATTATTTGTTTGTCTCATATGAAATTCTTCTACAAGAAACATTTTCATGCTTAATATGAATCACTGATCCCTCAGTTTCTTTGGCAAAGCTAACTAAGGAAGTGATCCTTTTATTTGGATATCTCATTGTTGTCTGCTCCAGCCTCTCTTTTTTCTCATTTTATCCTATTTTCGAAATTTCCAGTGCTTTCTGTGGATTGGAAGGCATCCCTCTTAGCTTTGCCACTCATTCTTGGTCGTGTGCCACTTTACCTGCAAGGCCATTTAGTTTCATTGTTACAATCTCCATTTATCTATATTTTTTTACTAGAGGGATCGTTCCTTATTCATTGACGTATACGAAACTTAGATCGAAATTGCTTGCAAACTATCTTGTCCAACCTACTATATATGTGCATTGTTTGAGAAACCATCTCCTAGTTTGATGATGTGGTGATAATGATGTCTAAAGTGGAAATATTAAGTTGTCCTATATTTTTTACCTACTAGCAGCACTTGGTTCCAAAACTAGGTGAAAGTTCATTCTATTCATATGAGAGTTGGGCTATAATTTTTGCGTATAATTGAATTTTTTGTAGCTTAGATAATTACTTTGTAGGATTTATTCGGGTTGCTATAATAATCCTCAAGGAGGGCTTATGTATGTCAAGAAAAGCATAAATACTATTTCCAAATGATTGTGGATAAGATATAATGTCCAACAAATGAACATAAATTGGTGAAAAGGATTGTTAGACGTCTATGCCCTTTTTAGTGTTTTGTTTTGATCTCTGAGGGAGTATCCTAAATTGATTTTCTAGATAGAAGATCAACCTATTTTCTTTTGGAGTTCAGCCTATACTTATATTTCATGAAAACCTTATCGATCTTGGAAATGTTATAACTCAACTACACAATTGCAGAAACAAGATGTTGAAAAAATTCAACATTATTCATCCAATTCTCTGATTAAAATTATAAATCAAGTTTTTAATTTCAACTTTGATTCTATGAGAAGAGGTCTTACAGACCAAGTAGGTAGCACAATACTGAAAAGTAAACATTACCGTCACCATAGTTGGAAAAAACCTGAAACTTATATCACTAAAAGGGATGCAATTTTCATGTCATAAAAGTATAGATGTCAAGGCATTGTTACCTTAAAATAGCATATCTTAACCGAACTTTGAAAGCAATGCAAGTGAATGAGATCTAGCTACCTGCATTTTTGTTTTTCAAATTTCTTACTCTAGTTAGATTCCCATGTTCCTTTTAGTGTTATGCTTCTAAATCTTACTCTCGAATAGAATAAGTTGCATTGTGTTTATAGATAGAAGAGCGATCTCTTTTCTACTTTGGATTTTGGCCTATACTTATATTCCATGAAAACCATGTCAATATTAGACAATTAATAATTGAGCTTTGGAATTGCAGAAACATGATGCCAAGAGCATATTCAATGAAAAACATACCAAATTAATACACATAATAACTGAGGTGTTCAACTGCAAAAACAAGGTGCCAAGAACCCAACATCATTCGACAAATTTTGTGGTTAAATTCTAAAATTCTTAACCAAATTCTGATTTTCAACTTTGATTCTAAGAGAAGAGTTCTTGTAGACCATATAGGTCTTAAATAAATTTAAAATCAAACATATGCATAAGCATGGTTGGAAATAATTCTAAATCTTATATTCCTTCTAATCAGAACCATGTGGAAAACCCAAGAGGTGGCTCCCTACATTTGTGTAGGGAATCCATCCATGTAGCAAAGAAATTTATCTTTTCTTTTGGAGTTCGTGCTATTATTATTTTCCATGAAAACCATACTAATCCAAGTAATTTCATAAATCAACTCTTTTTTTCAGTGACAAGATGTCACAAACTGACATCATTTATCAAATCCTCCGATTAAATTCTATATCAATTTTGTTTTTCAACTTTGATTTTAAGAGAAGAGGTCTCATAGATAGTAGGTGTTAAAGGAATTAAAAAAAAAAACATAACAACAAAATATAATTAAAAAAAAACTTAAGTTATATTACTAGAGGGATACAATTGCAATGCCATAAAAATATACATGTCAAGGCATTGTTATATCACAATGGTTTTCCCTTAACCTAGCTACACAAGTAGTGCAAGTTTATCACATTTAGATTCCTCATTTAGCTTTTCATAATTTTTGAAGGCAATCACGATGATTGGAGTAGTCAATAAACATAGAGTTTGAAATAGATAAGTGGGGTGTGCTAAGACATGCAAGTCAGACACGAGTCAGATGGACTCAACATGTCTTCTTAGTGGCTTGTTAAAAAAATAGAAAATTGATTTTTTTTTTTTTTATTACATGATTCCACAGAGGAAAACTAGCAACCCTGTCAACTGTCCAGATTCCATGGAATTTTAAAGTATGTAGTATCATCTATGTACATCAAAATAAGTTATTGAAATCTATACTATATAGACATTATAACCTTTCATATTAATGAGACATATCTGAAATTTAGTCTGATTTTTACTTTTTAATTTTAATATCCTGTGTATCTTTGGATTCTGAATTTGAAAAATTTTGTGCATTGATATCATATGGGCATATCTTCCATCGATAGTGGTTTTTTATCCATCTTTTTAATTATGGTTTTTTTTTGTTGGCTTGATACATGGGGGATTTGAACCTTGAATCACATGGTTTACATAATATTTCTTAACAAGATTATAGCCAATTGAGCTTCTCTTGTGGGCTAGCTTGTTAACTATGTTAGGCCCTATTGGTAATGGATTTTTTATCATGTCTTTGGTCCATAGATTGTGCTAAATTGGTTGCTAAGAAAGTCTAGTTAAATTCCTTTATGGAATTTTTTTGTTTTTTTTACATTCTCATTACATTATCTGCCATGTTATTCTAGTTTAATTTGATCTCAATCAAGAATGGGACATTATCTACTTCATCTTTTAGTCCTCGATTGTGATGTTTGCAAGGAAAATTTCTGTGATTATGTTTTAGTTCCACACTTATTCAGTGAACTCTCAGTAAGTACTTTTAGTTCACCTCTTCATTCAAAAGACCGTGGTAACAATCCCATTCATATTTTTAAGATTCAAAATCCATAAAGGATTATGTTTGTTTCATTGTATGTTGGGCTGCTAATTCTACAGGTGTTGGATTCCAACATCTTGTCGGTTAATTTTGGTTTGAGAATCAGGTTTAAATGATGATTTTCATGTTTTATTAATCAATTTAGAGGATGTTTCTTGTTCCATGGTAATTTTCTGTAAGTATTTTTTTTCATAAGCTTTTGGTGCACTTGGATTGTTGTTTGGTCATTTTTTAAGGAAATATTGGATTTGAATCGAGTAGTTCTTACTTTAATTCTCATACCTTGCCCTCTAAACCCTTAGTTTGGATTAATTTTGAACCTTTCTGGTTTTAAATTTTGAATATTTTTTATTTTAATGTCACAATGAGTCATTTTACTCGAGATTGTTTTTTTTTTGGTGTGCTCCTAAATGAAATTAAAATCATAGTGACATATATCTCATTGGGGATTTTCTTCCATGATAATATGATTACCACTTCTGAGCAGTGATTCTGATGCTTGTATTTTATTTTAGACCTGAAGTTTCCTTTGTACAACTTCAAGAGAAGGCACACCAACGTTGGAGAGAAACATGTCAATAATGATGTTAAGTTGGCATACGTTCGTTCTGTTGACAGTCCACTTCTTGGGCTAGTGAGAATCACATTAGGGGAATTTTGAGGTCTAAAATGGGCCTCATAAGGAGATTATAAAATAATAATGGAAATAATAAAACAAGATTAGATTGCATCATCAAATTTTAGAGGGAAAACAAGGAAAAACAATTTCAACTCCTATTTTCAACTTATCTATCTATGGGTTTACTCAAATTTCAAGTAGAAACACACGTTGGATGAAAAATTTGATTCCTCATCCAAATAATACCCATGTTCCATACTTTCAATGGACACTACTACACAAAAAATTAGAAATACATTAAAAACGTGATTGCAATCACCTTTTTTCATGTATTTCTAATTTTTCATATGGAAGGGTCCATTGAAAGTATGCAACATGGGTACTCCTTGGATGAGGAGTTAAATTTTTCATCCAACGAGTACTCCCACTTGAAATTTTAGTAAAACCTTAAGGAGATAAGTTGACAATATGATTTGAAAAAATAGTTTTATTATTTTATTAATTTTTATTATTTTTACTTTTTACTCCAAAAATGGTGAATCATCCCCTATGGTTGGCATCATCAGGTTGAATCCTATTGATCCTTAAAAATTTTACTTGTGTTGTACATTTTTCTTAGGAGGCCCATTTTAGACCTTAAAATTCCCCTAATGTTTACTTTTTCTGTTTTTGTTGGGTGGCAAAACACCATTTTAAGGATATTTTCTTTTAAGAAATATATACCAATGCTGACATCTTCTTTTCCATATGAGTTGGTAGTGGGAGGAAAGGATGTAGAGGGATTTTTTTCCGTTATGATGTTCCTATTTGTGAAACCAAGGTTGGAATTATGTCAAAACCATTTTCCAATTATCAGTTGTTTGAAGAGTACCCTTTGTCGGATATCCTTTTTTTAACAATTGATTTTGTCGTTGAGGTATGTTCAACTTTTCCAATTTTTGTATGGCTTTAGGGGAAATTTCTATTAGGAGTGGTTTTGATATAGATTAAATCATCAATTTTTGTGTGGAAATGGTTGTAGGTCATCCCTCATAATTATGGTTTCATTTCTTAGCTGAATTAAGGGTGCCATCTTAAGAAGCATAACACTAAATTTTGAGTGGACAATGTGTTGCAGGACTTTGATCACTATAAATTCAACTTCACCAAAGTAGGGAAGGAAGAGGCGCTCTTCCATTTTGAAGAAAGTGAGGAAGACAAAGTTCAGTAATTGGAAAAGTTCACTGTCTTTGATAGTCCAAATGTGATTTTTATCAATGTATGTGAAATTAACGATGATGGTACCTTCTATTTAGTGTTTGAAGTGTTTTTATGTTGAAAGATGATTTTCACCAATCATTTTTATTCTAATCCAATTGAGTCCAATTGAATATGGGCATGTGATTCTCGTTCCAAGAGTTCTGGACTTCTTACCCCAACACATCGACCATGATAGCTTACTGTTAGCTGTGCATTTTGCTGTGGAGACTGGCAACCCATATTTTCACATTGGCTATGATAGCCTGGGAGATTTTTCAACTATAAGCCATCTGCACTTCTAGGTACTATCATGGTTACAAAATTTGTCTCTCCCATAAAAAAAAATTATTCACCTTTTGAACAATAACAAGAGGAGGATAAAGAAGACGCTATCTTCACTTTTCGGTCCATTGGCTCCGATAGATTTTTTTG
Source organism: Pinus albicaulis (assembly GCA_034641835.2). Classification (NCBI taxonomy): domain Eukaryota; kingdom Viridiplantae; phylum Streptophyta; class Pinopsida; order Pinales; family Pinaceae; genus Pinus; species Pinus albicaulis. Next base: position 224,221,950 of record CM076581.1, read on the forward strand.
GTCTATAGAGATGTATAAATTTTACAATTTAGCATGATGAATAAAAAATTGTGGTAGAATTATTACTTGGCTCTTCCTTTCCCTATTGAAAAAGAACCAATGAAAAGAGTACTACTAGAGTATGAGAAAACTAGGGTCAAGATATTTGAAGTCTGCAACTACCCTATGAGAGGCCTATTTTTTGAAGGGGATAATAATTCGGAAGACCTTTGCAACACCATTGGAAGTTGTTGCATCTGTCTACAAGATAAAAAGATACCATACAACGTGCTCATTGCAGATTGCAACAAAATATTTTTTTTGTTTCCTCAGGTAGAAAATAATATCATATTAACATGGTTCCAATTTTGGTTTCTTCCTCATGTAGTGTGGTATGTTGATGATATTGTTGAGACATTATTGTTCCTTTTTATGAAGTTTATAATTTCTCAATATATTTTTAAAAACCCTAAGTTGTTTCAGTGACCAGTGCTATGCAAAGAAAGAGTCTTTGGGAGAAGTGAGCCAGGAGATATTAGACACTCAAGTTAATCCTGTTGTGTGGGAAATGAGTGGCCACATGGTTTTGAAGATGAAGCAAGACATTGACAGGGATTTTGAGGAGTATGAATGGAAAATTACTTGTTGAATTCTTTTTGTTAGAGTACATATTTGAAGAAGTTAAAGCTTATATTTTGGAAGCAGTAGCTACTAAGGAGGTGCAAGTAGAAGAAGAGGAACATGTTGATAATGTTGTGGAAGATGGGGTTCCTCTTTATGATTCATCGAAGAATACCATAATTCCCCTATGCACATGAATGAGGTATTTGTGCCACTGTGATCGAACTATTTACTTTCTGTTTTCAAAACTATCATGTTAGTAGAACCTTGTCTATATGCTACATATTGCATAGTTATCATCTTAGAAGAATCTTATATATATGCTACATATTTAATATATATTCCAGTTGGACATAGAATATCTATAATCATATATTTTATTCTTGTTTATTTGTATACAAGGATATGGAAATTTAGTATTTTGGCTATTATTTACGTTAGAATTGTTATGGGTTCTTTTATCTTGTTGCTGGAAAATAAACTATTTGCAATGTTGCTCATGTCAGGACATTAAATATGAATGTTTGGAGTATTTTGAATGTTACGGAAGACTTTATATTAACTGTTAAGTGTATAATTGAATATGTGACTGGTTCATTTGTTTCCTATTAAAATGATATCATATATTTTGTGTTAAAACCCTTATATTTTTCCACAGCCAGTGCTACTCTAATAGATGTGATTTTAGTTCTATTAATTTTTTCTGTATATCTTCCTTTTATATATGCTTGAAATCTTTAATTAATATGAGGAACCTAGAGTAGGAAGAAGCTATCCCACTTTATAGATTGGAGAAGTCTGTTTTAGTTTTTATTTTTTATTTTTTGGGTAAGAAAGCTTTTTTTATCTTGTGAATTGAAGATGAAAAAAATTATAGTTCAAACTTCAAACATATCAAATTATCCTTAAGGCATCACCTGGTTCAGCAAAAATCCTGTATAAAGTATTAAGATCCCAGGTGTAGAGTCTAAATGGGAATATCTTAGCCAATATATCAAGCCTAGGACAAAATCCACTATGATTCCATTTTAAAAAAGGTACCAAATTCTTACCGAAGATACCTCCATAGGGGAAGAAGTAAGCCTGAGATGATCATCCAATTTAGGAAGGAACTCAAATTTCGCTTATGGCATGAAAAAAATAGTTGATAAATGGGAAATGGAGATTGGCAACCTCCCAAGCGAGCTAGGCTAGGATACAAGACAACTAAGAAAGTTGTATTGCATCCTAGATCGCTTGGGAGGTCGTACATATTCCTTTATCTTTTATCAACTACTATTATCATGCCATAAGCCAAATGTGAGTTCCTTCTTAAAGTGGATGATCATGTCAGGGTTACTTCTACCCCAAAAAAAATTTTCTAGGATTCGTGTCGCAATTTCGACGGTTGTTTTCATTACTAGTATGGCAAAACCATCACAACAATGCTATGCCAGTTGTTAGAATAGTGATGAAAATCATAGCACTTTTGATGGTTGTTTCCATCGCTAGAAAAATAATAGAGTCGGATGTGTGATGACATGTGAGACGACAGGCCATCGGTATTGCGAAACGGTCTGGGAAGGCATCGGTGTCGCAGTACCGACATATCCACATGATGTCGAAATAGCATCAATAAACAACATGATTCAAAGATCGACTAAATGAAGACATGTGTTGTGTCTAGTGTCACTCTACCGACAATTGTTAGAAGTGTCACATATGTGACGGTACAGGAACCGACGTTTTTCCCAACCTCAAAGTGTCATTCTTGGGATGCCTATGTGTCGTAATAGAGACATTTTGGCCATCAGAAAATGGGCCAAATATGCTAGTGAACGTAGGATAAGTTGAGGTATTTGAGTTGGTTATGTCAGATATTCTAAGGCACTAACCTAGAATATCTTTTTCCATGGAAAATCAACAGATCATTCCCATTTTGTTTTGATATTCATGTTGCTTATATTACTGAGAATGCATCTGATGTATTGAATAGAAGCATAAAATATAGGATCAGGGGGAGTCATGGGCATGGAAGTTCAACATTTTACTTTTTTTATGAAAATATAATGAAGGGCATTCACTTATATACATGAGTATTTATCTATACAGTCGTGTATGTTTCTTGAAGATGAAGAGACAATAGGAAAAATTCTGTGAGTGGTTCTGATATGCTTCAGGAAATTATTATTTGGCTTTCTTGTCATGATTTTGATTGGTTACATTTTGTTGATGCTCAGATGCTACTTAGAACTGATATCGGCTTTTGATGTTTTATGAGTTGTTGCAATATGACATTGTTTCTATGCTTCTTCTGATGGATTTACTAATTGATTAAGTTGTCTTTGATCAAACCTAACAATGAATAGTTGGCACAAATTGGTGGGGAGAATTTTCTGTCATTCTAATAGTGCATTGTTTGCATTATCATTTCTGGGGAATTCCTTATTTCATAGTGGTGTTCATGATAAGTATATTGGTGATGTTATGGAAAACACACATGACTGTATAAGTTTTGGATGATGACTATATGCTTATGATTATACTATGTTGTTGTCCTTATGTATTTTATGATGTTTGAGTTCCATATGGTGAGGTTATGGATGATACCTATATATATGTATTGCTTGAGCTACATGTGATAATTTTATATGATGATGTCATTGGTTCTCACATATGTTGGTGATAGATGGTGATAATGCATGTGTATTTTATGCTACATATGATATGTTTCTTGAGGATTGTGTCTCTTCTTATGGAGAGCATGTTGAATCTTGATAATATGAGATCAAGGATATGGATTACTAACAAAGCTTGATTGCACAATATTATGATTGCTTGATGATGATGAGTTCATATTGCTCTCTCTATGTCATAGGTTATAAATGATGGATGATTATATAAGCTGCAGTTGATTATAGTATGATGATTCTAATTGATACTCTTGATGAAGTATATTCTTTGACCATTATAGATATTGAATTTTCTCCTTTCCTTCAATGGATACACATGGATAAAATGATAACATTGTGTTCCAAGAGAATGATATTGTTAACCATGAATTATAACTCTTCATATATGAGGAAAAGGTGTGTTACATGAAGTCAAGAGGATGTTTATTGATATACTGCTGCTACAAATGACTCATGAAGCTTGAAAAAATTGAATATTTGGTCACATGTTGATGCCATTGAATATTGATGTTCCATTTCCCAATGATGATATTTATGTGGCATATTCTTATATGGCGTGTGATGGTTGCTCATACCTATTATGGTATCACTATTGAGGCCTTTCATTTTAGTTATAAATTTCATATTTCTCTCTTGGTGTAAAGGTCATGATTTAATTCTTATTATAGTTAGTCATGTTTGGACTATTGGGGTCAAGTCTATTATGCATGTAATCCCATTATTTTGGGCACTTGATGTAATATTGAGTCAAATATGTAGCCCCAATATGTTGAGTGATTTATGTAAGCATGAGTCCTTGGTGATAGGAAATACCATATTTGGTTGAGTCATAGAATCATATACTTCTTTGTATATATTCCAACAGATTCAACATATGCTTAAGGGGAGCATGGCCAGTATACAATGTTCACATTCAGTAGATCATATCTAAAATTCTTATCTCTTAACTAGGAGAAAGAATCCTTCATTCAACTTTGGTCAACCCTTTCCCTTAATGTCAAATGGGGGGGGAGTTCCTTGGTGTTTGGAGAAAATCTTGGTTCTTAGCTTGCTGTGTTAATAAATGTGTTTGCAGGTACCTATAGGTATCTACAACTTGGAGAAAAGCTTGGTGCTTATCTCGGTGTTTTTAAAGATGTGTTTTTAGGTACTTACACGTATGTACAGGTTGCAGTAACCAAACATCAAAGTGGTTACCATGAAGTTGAGAGGGGGAAATTGTTGGCATTATGAACAATATCTTGTCCTTGATGGAAACCTACTTGATAAAGATGTGAATATGATGGTAGAAGGATAATTATACATGCCAGTACATATGTGACAAATAAAATGGAGAAAATAATATCAATTCAGTGACAACGGAATGATAAAGGTAATTTTTAGGAAAGTATATGGGGTTCCTAGAAGAAAGGTCACACACATATGTAGGTATGGTGAAGAAAAGTAACATACAGTTTCTGGACCACGGTATTATCAATACCAGGGGTACTTACCATAGTATTAGTCCGTATTAATGAGTGTGATAATGGATATTTTATCCCATCAAAGAATACCATTGGCATTACTAAGGGATTGGCCTAAGGTATTGGCTAAGGCCTAAGCTATATAAGGAGATGGGGATCAAAGTGTTAAGTCTGTATGTAATGGATTATCATATCAATAATTTGATATGAAATAGGTGTGTACCAAGAAGCATGAAGATTGATCAAATATGTAGATATGAAATGAATATGTACTAAACAATATGTTGATGGTTTTATAGATCTATAATGATGATATTATGGTGTGTGTTTATAATAGTGTATGTTGAGATTTGGGTTTGAAAAATGTCGTGTTCTGCAACGAAGGTATGAATAAGTAATTACATATATGTGTGTTGCTTTTCTTCATAGAAGCTGCATACATACGCAGATATTATTTGGAGAAGTCATGCATACATTTTGCAATAATTTGTACACAGGTGTCAAGTATGAAAACCATGTACATATAAGGATATTATTTATAATAGCCGCAATACCTATGCTTGGGTTTTGTAATATGAATAGTTAATTATGTTTGATTCGTTCTATTATTTTTTTTTTGTTTATAGATGATGTCTCTCTTATGATAATTTTTGTTTCACAATGCTTGTTGGGTTGAACTGATTGTGGAATGAAATGTTCAGTAGTGATGATGTTACTTTATGGTGATCTATATCTAGTTCTGTAATCTACGATGGGTTCTGGATGTGATTCAAGTATTGATTTAGTTTGATAGTGGTTCATACTAATTTTATCATTATTTTGAGATCCGTACACAAGTCCTCTTAAGTATAAGAACTTACATCTATGGTTATAGTTCAAAACAATAGTGTATATCTTCTAACATATGATTGATCAGAGTTTGAAATGATAGGAGCTAGGTTCTATGATGAACAATATGTGGTATGGTAGTATGATGAATGGGGATAGAGTGATGTGAGGTTATGTATTTTATTTGGTTATTTTATATTCAATAATTGATTTATTAAATGAGTTGATTCAATGATTGATTTGGTGCCTTAGTTGGTTTAGTAATTCAATGATTTTCTATAGAGATTTGTTTCAATATTTCTATCAAATATTGGGCTTAAATCATGGAACTGAGCCCAACCTAAAAATATTATGAAAAGTCGCCTACTAGTTTTGATGTTTTGAGACTGGTGGATCCAAAATGAAATATTATGAAACATGGTCCACAAGGGTGTTGACGGTTGGAGCCTTTAATGTAGGAGTCAAATTTTCCTTCCAGTGGTACTTGGTAAATATTATCAGAGGGTTGGAGCTCCCTTACAGTCCTTGCTAGTAAATGAGATCAAGGGGTTTGATCTCCCTTCTAGTGGGTGCTGGAGAATGAAAGAAGGTTGTAACCTTTTGCAGGTCAATGCCTCCGTACTAGTATGAGTTTGCGCTAGTACAATATTATAAGAGTTTTTTCTTTATAATAAAGGAAGAAGACAAAGATGATGACAACGGTGGTTTTCTCCCACATTAGGTTTCCACCTAGAATATTGGTGTTCATTTTTTTTAATGTGTTTCTTTTGTATATGTTCTTTACTGCTCATAGTTTCTGCTTAATACATGTATAATGAAGTACTAATGCACTAGTTAAATATTAATAGATGATGAATTATACGAAAATTTAGCTAAATAAATATACACCATTTGCATTAATTACAGTTGTCTACATACTTGGGTTCACTGAATAACATTCACATATATAAATTTGAATAAGAAAATAAAAGTTGAAGTAAGCATAAAAATATTGGTTCACCTCCCCATCACCCCACCCCCCACCCCCAAGTATTTTTCAACACAATCTTCACATGGAGATCCAACAAGTAACCCCTCATCAAGGATGGAAAATCCTTCATCATCAATGCCTATAAGGGAAATTTGAAATTTTTTTCGAAAAGTGCCAACCAAGCTAAGGAACTGATGAATTATAACAAGAAGTGTGTTTTAGTATTTTTAAGAGATAATTGGTGTATATAAGAGTGGGTGAGAGTAAATTCATCCATTCATGGGTGTACTAAGAAATAGACCTAATAACTACAAGTTTCTATAGTAGTATGGGGATGTTTTTCAAGAGCCTCAAGGGATATCTTGTAAGAGGGAAGTGGATGTAAAAAATACCGAGAAGGGGTTGAATCAATATTCCCATAATGAATTGACTTTTACCCCAATTTTAATTTTATTTACAAACCATTAATAGTACCAGTGATTAATCAAAATAATACACATATCATGAGAACCTATATAAGATCTATCATTTATACATGAATAAGTAAACATCATAAAACCGATGAGATCACCATCAAGTACACATATAAACCATATATTATATGGAAAATACAAATGGAAAAATCCATAATTTTTTTTGTCATTTTCTTATTCTTCTTAATATTAAAAATAATATTTTATGTCATACATTAGCTACTACCAGTGTGCATGACTCTACCTACTAGAGGCCAAAACATTCAATATTTTCTCCACCTACCATTGGAAGGAAGCCACCACTCCCTTATCAAGTTCTCCAACCACCATCAAAAGTAAGTTATTTCCACTCCCTTGACAATTTCTCTAGATACTACTAGAAGGAAGCCACTAATCCCTTAGGAATTTATTTTTCTACCACCGGAAGGAAGCCACCAATCCATTAATGAAGGCTCCAAAACTTAGAATTTTGTGGAACACATTTAAGAATATTTTACATTAGATCCACTTACAAAAAATTCAAACACCCTTGGCCACATTTCATCCAATTTTCATACTATACATACTTATACTTTATTGCTCCATAACAATTGTCATCATAATACAAAAAATTTACAATAACCAATCTTATCACCAATAATTCACTACGTATAGACCCTGTAACTTATCCAGTCAATAAATATTCATAAATATGACCATAAAAATAAATACAAAAGTAATCCTTTCATTGTAACACAATTTTTTCCCTCAATACGTCAATTATCTAATGTGACAAAAACAAAATTTCCTTCACTCATACATCAATATCCAATCAACATTTAAATTTCTATGCATGAAACCTATCACTCATATTTTTCTTATACAAAATATCTCAATATCCTCATCAATCAATACAAAAATGTACTATAGATTTAAAAACAGTAAATCCAACTCAAGTACTAATATCAATATTCATAAACCAAAACTCTTCAATTACATAGTCATAACCACCATCAACACATTAAACAATATTATAAGCTTTCTTCCCCTACAAAATTTTTTCAATATATATGACCTATACCCTAAAAATACATTATCAAAGGTATAGATATATGTATTAAATTATAGGAGTCCCTTTTCATCTCTATGTACCTCATAGAGAAGGTACGAAATCAAATATAGATGATGTCTTCCTTAGATAGTGCTCATAATGGACTTGAAATATAGCTCCATTTGCATCATCACGCTACTCCACATTAATATTTGCAAGCAACCTCCATTATTCACTGATATACACATCATGGATACACATTGCACCAGACAATAACAAACTCATAATATAAATATACATACAAAGAATAAACTTATATATAGGCCCCAATAATACATCAACGTAAATTAATATTTTCTCTAAGCTCATGAGGGAGAGAACACTAGGAAAAACATTACTAAGTTATACATACAACAAATAACCCCTGTAATCAGTCATATACTCAAGCAATATTAAGTTTTATCCATCACACGTGTACCAACATCTTTGGCATCTTTATCAAACCTTTGTAAGAAATTGTTAGTCACATATAACCATACCATATGCCTATATCAATGCACTAATATATCATTCAAATAGGTAATAATATTTATCACTAAATTTTCTGTACAAAAAAAACAACATTACACTTAGATTCATTGATAGATCTCCATCATATATACAAACATACTACAGGACATGCAATCACAGTGTCGTCCTTTTCATCTAGGCTCTTCAACTTCTATAATTTCACTCTTCAACATACTCCAAATAACAAACTACATTCAACATGCACTTCAACAAGATATTAAGCAGCTACAAGAGATATACAAGAGATTCATTCACACTGTCTCTGACCATTAAAAAATGTGCACTATCTAATTCTCTAGTTGCACATGACATGTTCATTTTCTCCAAACCCTGGATCGGTCCTAGAATAAGGTATATAATCATGAAGGTTCAAGAAAAAATATTGACCCAATCACCAAATCTACCACTAATTAATCCATTGCCAAAAGTATTAATGTGTACCAAGTGAATCGATCAAACTATAACTAAACAATCAAGGCATACACATTTCTTCAATGACTAGATCCTCCATACCAATTGCAGAATAATTCAAACATATGATTGACATTCTAATACTCTACCATCAAACTCTAGTCTATAACATTCTCACTACACTATGTAACTATTTCCTTCACACACATTGGATCTTGTGCTTCTTTTCTTGTGTAAGTGTCATGTGTAAGGGCATGAATTATATGCGTTGACTTTCCAAACCTCATGCCAACTATCTATTCCAATGAATAGATATTTTGGTCATATTCCTTAACCTCTATCTATTTTGTGTGAACTTGTATATAACCCCTTTCAAAGTGTATTGAACCTCACAGCTATTCAATACCTAACACATTTAAATGTAAGGCCATCATTCCTCCTAAGGACAAAACCATTGCATGCACACTCACACATAGGATCAGTAAATATTCAATGCAATCACAATTTGACACAATAATTTCATTGAAACAATTTCCATTTCACTCATCATCTTATGTATCATCTCACAGTTCCAATTCACACTTCACAAAACATTATGTTTTTTCATCAACTACTATAATTTCTCCATAAGTAGATTCACCCAGTGATAGAACAAAATAAATAAATAAATAACTTATACCTTTAATATTCATGTGCCATTGCCAGAGAAAACTCCTCAAATTCACACCCAATGTTGAATTTTCTTGATAATTTATAACTCTCATCCTTTTTATTACCACAAGGAAAAACCATAGAATCATTTCATGGTATTCCTAGCTTCCCGTTGAATTAATTCCTACCAATTACAGTGGAAAAATACTTTTTTTTAGAAAATGGTATTTCATTTTCCCACATAATTCCAAGCTCGAATGACTCTAGTGTTGGCATCAATGCCAAGACCATGCTGCCAACATTTCCCCCCTTTAGAATTGATGTAATCCTCCAGCTATAAACACCAAAATGGCTTCATTCAGTCCAACCTAACTGAGTTGATGTTTATGTCACTAATTGAGATGGTTGTTGTGTCACTCTCCCCCTTTCACATGAATCAAAAAGGGTGGAAAATATTCGTTGAAGCACCATTTTAACACCATTGAAAACATCACACTGATGTGAAAAGGAAAGGCTGATATCAAATTATTTGTTTGATGAGAACATAATTATCTATCAACATCACTGCAAATTATACTTGAGGAACCAATGTATATCCTTCCAATAAACCTCTTTCCAACACCATGATTTCCTTTCTACTAAACAAGCTCCCCTTGAACATGTATTTGGGTTGAAACCAACTTATCCATGTTGTTGTACAACAATTTTGGTGTTTCTATTCTCATCTTTCCATATCCACAAGGCCACTCCTCATGGACCAAGGGATCTATAACACATCAAGTTGAAATGATGAACAACAAGTTGCAGAGCTTCGTTAGCATAATACAATTCTGCAACGATGATATACATTGTTGTAATAATGGAATCCAATTGCAGTCACATGGCTAGAGTATCTTTCATGATATTTCTATGCATTCCTAAACAACTCAACCAACTCATGGAAAGACTCATGAGTCTTTTGCATGGATAAACAAATCACTCACATGACTTTGTATAGACCCAAGAAACATCACTCAACACAGGAAATTATGTGAATGATATATAAGAATCGATTAAACCAAGTACTCCAAAATTCTCATACATGACTCACCTCACTTTATGCATATGAAAACTCAACTAAAAACTCAAATATGATATTCATATGTGTTGTCTAGGTAAATCCTCTCTGTGGAAAGAGACGATTCCTATAGCCCTAGGGTGGGTCTAGCAACAAGGGGAATAATAAAATACCTAATTTCCTATATTATAAATGAAACATATATAGAAGGAGATGGCCTACCTTGGCTTGATGCTGCGATGTTTCTCTTCGTTGAAGCTCCTTGGTCCTTTTCTCTTCCAAACTTGATCTCTGCTGCTACCAACGTTCAATTTCCTGTTCAAGTGACCAATAAACAACAAGAAGCATACAAGTAAAACATGCATATACAAGAATAATCTATCTACTTTATCAAGGAATGTTATAATTATTATCATCCACATGGACAATAATGGAAAAAAAATATCGGTTGTATCATATTATTAATAGAAGAGGAGTTACAACCTGCACCTTGATGTCAAAGCTCTTTTTGGGTGGGTCTGAATTTGGCCATGTCTCCAACGCACTCTTTTTCAACTCAGCATGATAAGGCTAAGGGTCTCAATTCTCTCCTTCAAAGCTTATGACAATATTCAAATATTTCTCTACTATTCTCGTGTATTATGTTCTAATTAGCAGAGGCATTAGAAGGTGATCAATTTATAGTGATGGAGTAGGGGTCATGGATCCACTTATGATGGGAAAAAGACTTATGTCTTTGGGAGGTTCCTTTTTTCTAGGAACAAGACGCCCAAAGGAGGAAGCTCAGCCATATCCTGATCAACAAACATCCATCTCTCCACCCTCAAATATTATAGGCTATGAAGCTTCGTTTCCATTTTAAAAAATCTTCCAGAAGTAGATTGGTGCATGTGTGAGGTCCATACTAGTGTCGATCGACGATGGTGAGACATAGAAGGCTCACGCGACTCCAAAAAAGTGGGTTTTTAGGGAGCTACTCCAGGAATAATCAAAATATATATTGGTCTCCAGACTATAAGGGACGAGAAGGCATATTTTCATGATGGAAAAAGTGCATAGGGATCACTGCAATGGACCTCCAAGATTCAGGAATAGGGAGTACATGGACAGTGACAAACTATTGTGTAAAATATTCCCCTTAAAGCATGAAGGCAGAATGAGAGTGAGGGGTGAAATTATTTACGAGTACGTGCCAGGATCAAGACGTCATCGTCGAAAAACCTATGAAAGAAGTACATATATACAACTGAAATATATGATATAAGTACATGATTATAAGGCATGGAAAGAACCATCTGTAAAATATCATGTAATAGGATCCATGGCATAGACACAACCATCCAAAAATAAGAACGATCACAAACATGGACTCAGGAATGGTCGCACCCATCTGTCAAAAAGTGTCATGTATATAGTCATGAATAACACATATTGCCTCGCAACGTGGACTTTATAAGACAAAATATAGGGTCTTGTCATGACTCAATCAAGTACAAATTCAGGCATGTGAATGAGTGAGTTGAAGTCGAACATGCACGAAAATCAGCTGAGTACCAATTAATGATGTGAACTGTTAATAGGCACGAGAGAGACCGTTAATAATGACAATGGCTCTCAAGGTAATAGCAGTACAATGAACGAGAGGTGAATAAGGAACTAAAGTCGAACACTTTTGAAATCACCCGATCATAGGCCAATGAGGTGAACCTATCGTCAAACGTCAAAAACCTGCCATTAGGGCATGTAGGCTCTAAGGTACTAGAAGAAGTCTCTAGATCAACTTCTCGGATAATGAGCTGAAGTTGACAGGAAGGAATTTGTCAAAGGATGGCCATGATTTATTCCACATAATCAATGTGAGAAAGAGGAAATAAGATGGTTGTGAATCAATATGGAACAGAGAATTAGGTAATGAATGAACTTGTTGTTCTATACAACAACCCCCATTTATTTTTACTAAATGGGGACCCTTTAAAAGTAAATAGGAAATTTATTTTGTTTAATTTTTAGCGTAAGTAAAAAAAAAATAGGAAATAAAGTTTCTTTTGCATTCTACTTTCATTCCTTAGCGAGCATCGAAAATCACATAGATTATGAGCTTAAAAGACTTAAAACATACTAATTCATGTGGGCTACGATATGTGCTAAGCCCTTTCCATAGTTACATAAAAATATTATTGCAAACACTTTAAACATCGTTAGAAACGAAAATCACATCGCGCCTTGTAAAATGATCTAACCTTTAAAGAAATTTAGTAAAAGTTGTGATTAAATGAACCTGATGAACCAAGAAAGTAACAAACATAAAAATCCAAAGTCTGATAAAGTGCATCGACATGATTTCTTAAAGCACATTTCGCATTTCACAGGACATAACTAAAAGCAAGGCTACTACTCCATAGAAATTGCGATGTGCGATTTGCGCATATCACAAATCGCAATTTTTATGGGTAACATAATAAATGGAAATAGTTATAAGTTGCGATATGTGATAATGAGCAGTTAATTTCTCAAGCATATGAAATGATTCATGTCAAATCAAACTGAATATAAAATCTAACGTACTAAATTTATCAATAGACATTTCGCATGAAAGTGTGTAAGAGATTTGATTAAAATATATCGATGATTAATATCATTTAATAGGAGTGAGGTTTGATAGATTCATATCTACTCCGAGCATGTTTGAAATGATTGAACGTCGGATTTGTATATATGCTTCTCTGTTCTCTATATTTTTAATGTTTTCTTTGTTCATTTGAAATCAGGAAACCACTTAACGGAGAAAATATTATACAGATGAGAAATAAAGGCAAAGAAATTTGCCAACAATCATCTACCAAAGACTCAGATATGTCTCCTCTATTTTGAGATACCACCTACAACAAGCATTCAGGAAGTTCTTCATGGGAGGAAATGTATCAGTTTTTCGAGGATGAAAATCCAATGGTAATAATTAGAGTTTCTACAGTAGACACACCATTTCGACTTTTCATGCCCATTCATCCATAAAGTAGCAATAAGGCAAAATATTATCCCCTATACAGACATGGTTAAGTGGGTAATCGACCACTTAAACATAGAATATAGAACATTTAAGGATTCGAAGGGCAAGAATATCGGTTCATTCATAGCATAATATTTGAGGACAATGTACCACATACCCATTCCACAGTAGAACTATGACAAATATTTTCTTCAAATCTTTAGAGAAAAACATCCAGATCTCATAAAAGTCCTAAAGGAATGGAAGGATGAGCAAGGCAAGCTTGAACGAGATAAACTCGGTACATACCAAATACAACAAATTCCTTCCCCTTATTGTTATGATGTCGGTATGTTGTGTAGATTATTTGAAAAACCTGATACCACTAGGTTTTCTATAGATTGGGTACCATTAATTGATGTAGTAGTCAACTCCTTAATTCTGAATTGGGAAAATATCCTATCTAATAATTTAGCAAGAAATATCATGGAGTATAAGAGTAAAATGAGTATTTCATCTAGACAAATACACCCCTTTGACATGAGTGCCTATTTTATGGATGAATTTTCTTTTCTTCAAGTTTTCCTACCATGGGATGGAAATGGATGACCCAAGACCCTAATCCAATCCACATTTACCAAAGAGCCCTTTAGGAATCAGATTTTCATCTACATTTTTAGAAAAGTTTCCATAGAGTCATGTTACCTATGCACCATATTATATTCAATGAGAAAGCCCATAGAATTTGTAAAGAAGCTAGTATAGACATTTTTCTCATTGCGAGATGGTTTGCAAAGGAAAATTTCACATTTTTCAGAGTATTTGGGAGTTATGCTTCTCCTCATGTTCTAACATATTATGTTCCTAACAAGTTACTTGCTAGAGAGATTGCCTACCAACTTGTTGTAAATGGTATTTCAAAACCACTTAAATATGCTAAGAAAGGCGTTTGGCCTATTTTTCCTTCACAGTGTGGTACTTTTACACTTTTTGACATTGGTCATACCTACAAGGAAGTTTCAAATGTTAATTTATTTAATTTGGTTGTAATGCAAACGCGGCCATATGACCCCAATGATCTGATTAAAAATTACATCACAGAGCTCAAAGTAAAACCTTTTGTGAAAGAGATGGATAAGTTTGATGATTTATTTGAAGGTATTGAAAATTTTTCAAATGTACTTAAGTTTGCATCCAATCAACTCAAAAAAGATGACTTGGAAGATTTCTAAGCATATGGAAGCAAGAGACTGGAAAGGATTCCTATGGATTTATTGACTATTGAAGATGTCAACAGACTAACTCCAAGTATTATCTTGGATAATGAAGCCAAAGACATGTATGAAGATGAGTCAGGGCAATCAGAACATCAATCTTAGAATTTGGATCATTCTAAAAATGAATCCAAAAATAGAAATAAAAACTCAGAAAAGGTAATCGATTAAGTAATCAAAGAGATTGAGATGCAAGAGAAAGGAAAAATTAATGGAACAGAATCATCTTCCCAAGAAGTTTAGCACAGTACAGATACACCTGATCAGTCAGAAAAATCTCAGCTAAAATATTTGAAGAGTGAATGGGATAATTTTCTAAGGCAATGAAAAATCCTCCAAGAAATCCTAATACTGATCAATCTACCATTTTTGAGATGCCAGAACATTCTCTAAAATTAGTGGAAACTGTTACTCCACTACAACAAGTTGCTGGAACTCATGATCGAGAGCTCATTCCGGCTTATCCTATGGAGTAGATAGTGTTACAAGTTTATTAAATCCCTTCACGTGATGTCTTCTATATTCCTAGTCATAAGGATATAGTAAAGAGAAGAAAAAGGAGAGGAATTGATGATATAGTCTCAAGTCTTACAAATGAATCTGTAGACATTTTATGGGAGGATACTCTAGCTGATCCTACTGAACATTTAACCAAGCTATCATAGTTTGCAGGGGCATATTCTACCACCGCTATTGATAAGGCCACAAAAGTTGAAATGTCATTGAAGAAGAAAGAAGATAAAATACAAGATTAGGAGATACTATTAGAGCAAGAAAAGTCTAATGCCAACAATCAAATGGAATTGAATATGTACCAATTTCAAAAGGATTTTGAAAGTATAAAATTGCAACATCAAGTACAACTCAGTGAAAATAAAACACAACTGAAGCTGCAATAACCAGATTACAAACCCATCCACAACTAGAGAAATTCATAAAGGAAGCATTGGATGTGAAGTATTTTTCCAAAAAGCTTCTATCACTAGCTTTTATTATGACTCAAGTGAAATACTGATCCAGCAAGTGGCTATCTAGAAACATTAGTGTGAGAATATTGAGAAGAAAATCAATGAACACATTCAATGGCGAGAATCAGACTCATGAAGAGAAGTTGATCTACCCCAGGTAGATAAATTACACAAGGAGATCTTTTTTAAGGATTGGAAAGCACAAATAAATCTAGCTGAGAAAACAACATCGAAAGCATCAAGGTTAACAAAGGAAATTATTGAATTTGTATGTGAACAACTTTAGAAATAATAAATTATCGAAGAGTGCACGTCTGAAGTGCTCTCGAAAATCAAGAAAATGGAAACACAGCGGAAAAAAATGCAGAAATACAGGAAGAAATGATTAAAAAATTAAATAATTTTGATCAAGAAAATTATTGGAATTTTATTATCAAACCTTATCATTAGTATCAAACCCTGCAGTATTCAAGAGATTCAACAAAAATATCACAGCCAATACTCTCAAATGCGGTATTCAAGGGATAGGGTAGATAAAATATTTCACATCCAGCTCAGCTCAAACCCATGTTAGATATTTGTCAACTTCGGGATCAAATCCAAATGAAAGATCAGAATTCATAGATATATTTTTAATTTATTTTCCTATATTGTATTTAAATTTTATTTTACGAGGATGGTTGTTTGAAACCTCCTCTATTTTTATGTAATAATATATTTTTAAATAGATTTAGTTTACTATTTAAACCCCTCTCATGCATTTACAGAAGGGTCTAGAATTTTTTCAAAAATATTCAGAAAGAATTCACTTTTGTAAGTTTGTGAATGCTTTGATGAATTAGTGGATCATAGTCTATTATCTTTTGACTTTTGAAGTTGTTTAAATGATGTTGCACTATTGCACTCTTTAAATTTCTTTAAATTGAAGAGGAGTAGAAATCTACTATCAATTTACATGAGTAGGACTTCGTACATATGGTACTTATATTCACTTGTATTAAGTTTCACTTTCTACATTGACATTCATTTTTTTATTGCATTATATATTTGAAACGTCATTATATATGAATGTTAAATACACCTTTGTACTAATATTTGTCTGTGATTTCTTATTAGATGTATAATCACACATATGAATGCTATATAATTTTGACAATTCTTCTAATCAAACTATTTTTTTAGTATAATCATTCTTACATAATTTTCATCTCTTTCAACTTTTAAATAATCTATATTACTAATAGTTGAAAGATATATCTTTTGATCGCATAAGGGAAGAAACAACCAGGGTATATAGTAGAATATATAATTTTAGATAGATGCATGTGATAGATTAAAATCATTTTCCATTTCATGTTATATAAACAAAACACACCCCAAAATCATCCTTATTGGGAAACTGTTCCCACTATCTCTAGTCGAAGCCACCACACCAAATGGAAAAGGAGCTACTTTAAGGTCCTGACCGAGTGGTTTACCCCCATGTTGTGGCAACAGAATTCTAAGGCCTCAATATTTTGGTGCTAGAAGGAGGGCCTTGTGAATCGCAAGAAGGTCTGATCAATATAAAGGCCAATCTAAAAGTTTCTCTCCCTCTACATCCCCATCAAATTCTAGAAAATTATCTAGATCTACATCTTTAAAATCTGAAGTTGAAAATCCTTCTCCTAAATATCGTAGTGATACTCTACCCATAAAGTCTCCTGATTTTTATCAAAATTCCCCTAAAGTTCAGTTTTTTATAGAAAATTAAGAGAGAGTATCCATTTCTGCTAAAAAACCTGAAACTTGTCAAACATCTGAGATTAGTATTTTGTCTTCTTTACAACCTAGAAGAATGTTGACTCGATCATAACGTCAAAAGATAGGAATCCTTCCTTTTTAATTTCCGATAGATACTTCTCGAAGGAGAATAAAGAGGACTCAATCAGAGTCAATCACCAACAAGATCTTATTCTACTCAACTCAATTACCTCCACTGACTTCCATAACTTCCACTCCAACAATCAGTGTTACTTTAACTAGTTCAAGTACTCAGAATACTATCCCTTCAAATAGTTCTAGCACTCAACCTGCCTATTCTTCAACTCAAACTCAATCCATCACATCTAGCCAAGGTCCAATGGCAGGCCAAGTACCTCCAACAAATGTATGACCATGGAACAATCCAGGGGATGTAAATATGCCCGCTCCTCTTCATGGTCTACCAAAATCACATGAAATATGGTTACATAAATTTAATCCTGATGGAAGTATTCTAGCAGAAGAACACATCAATAATTATATGTTAGCCATCAATTTAAAAGAGGTAGTTGAAGACGATTGTGTTATAATATTATTTCCATATACTCTCACAGGAGCTGCAGGATCCTAGTATTTTTCACTGCCTGCCCGCTCTATAACTAGATAGAGTATTTTCAAAGAACAATTTCTAGCTATGTTTGGGGATGACAGGACCCCTACAACGATCGTTAATGATTTATCAAATATAAAGGCTAAATCGGGGGAGAAAATAAAAGATTTTAATTCAAGATTTAATAAATTGCTCAATAAAATTCCTGCTACATCGGTTCCTAGTGCATAAGTTCAAATTGAGTGGTATATTTCATCTCTTCCATCCAATATAGCCATTTTTTTTAATAGAGAAAAATTCCCTACACTCGCATAGAACATGAAGGAATATTTATCTGTGGAGAAACACATAATCTTTCTTGAGAAGAAGAATTCCCAATAATTTTTTTAAGGACTATGACAAATAAGATAGAAAATATCAAGAAACAAGTCGCTGAAATTTCTAGCTCAAAAAAGAATTTTAGACCCTTCAAGAAAAACCAATCCTCTAATACTCACCCACTGAATATCATATCTAATGCTAAGTCTCATCAAGATACAAATGAAGAGAGAACGAAGGAAGAAGAAAATGAAGAAGAAGAAGAATAATTTGAACTAAATGGAATGTGGGATTTCATCCTATGAAATGAAGAACAAAAAGAAGCTTTACCTGTGACTACAAGGAGCAAAAATAATACTGAAGCACCATAGCCAAATCAACAATAGAAGAATTCAACACGTGCTAAAGATAAAATAGAAAGTAAAATTTCTACTTCCAAGGATACACAAACAAGTCCTAACACTTCAGATACTCCACCTACATAAAAAACAATGGTAGTATCAGACACTATTGAGTATAATATAGTCGAAGACATAAAGAAAACTAGGGCCAAATTTTCAATTCATGAACTTACTAAGTTAAAGGAAAAATAGAAAATCTTACTTAGATATTTGAATGTGGTTCCCGCTTTAGCCTTACCTGCTCCAGTAGTAGTTCAAGATGCTAATGAAATTGGTAAAATACCTTCTCCTTCAACTAAAATATATGCTACATATTTTATTATGAAAGGTGATCGATCCATCTCTCACACTCCATTTCTTTTAACCTATGAGACCTATAATAAAAATGTCCATAATTGCTTAATAGAATCAGGGGCTTCCTCTAATATAATGGAAAAATAAGTGTGTGTTAAGTTGAACATAACTCCTTAGAGTTCTCCTATTCATATACTACCACTTGATAGAACTAAACTAGAGGTTACAGGAGAAATAAATTAGGTTTCTATCAGATTGTCATCAAACCCAAAGATTTCTCAGATAATCAATATATTGGTGGCTGATATTCCTGAGTTTTAAGGTTTAGTGTTAAGCAGAGACTGGTCTAAAAAAATTCATGGATATTTTGCAACAGACTGGTCACATATGTGGCTACCATACAATGGAAAGCCAAATCAAATCCGTGTAGACCATGAAAAGTTCATGAAACATACAGTCAATGATATTGAACGAATAAATGAGCCACTAACATTAAATAAATAATACCATTGGAAATTACTCGGCAGAATCATCTTGAGGAAATTTTAATGCTCAAACATCACCCTTTTTCGATAATGCAATAATCTCTCATATCGAGAATTTTTCCTCGACAAATACTTTGAAATGTAAAAATTTTGTAGATAAACCAATAGTTAATTATTTATTTTGGACTCTTTATTTTGATGGTTCTAAATCTAAATACCATGTAGGAGCTGGTTGTATTTTAATTAGCTCATAAGGAGAAAAAAACCATGTTAGCCTACACACTTGAACTTGATTTCACAAATAATATAGGAGAATACAAAGCATTAGTCCAAGGTTTATAAAAAGCAATTGATCTGAACATCAAATATCTAAAAGTCCTAGGAGATTCCAATGTAATTGCTAGATAGGTAAGAAATACCATTCATTGTAATTTTGGACATTTAAAACATTACCAATAATTATTCAAAGAATTGACCATTCATTTCTTAGCCTTCAATATTTCAACTGTGCCTAAAATACAGAATGCTAGTGCAGATCTAATAACTAATGTAGCATCGAAGTTAATTCCATCTCAAGAGTTTAGTCTAGATATATTTTCCATTGAATTAAATTTTAGACCATCTATTATAAGAATATTACCAATTGGAGAGTATTTAATAAATATTCAGATATAATACATTTCCTAACATCTGAAGGATCTTATGATAGTCAAATTTTGGATGAAAATGAACATGACACTAAGATAAAGGAAGAGCAATATGAAAATCCAATTCCTAAGTTATTTTTCAAGTTGGAAGACCTCTATGATCTAAAATATAGGTTTAAAAGAGTTACTAACTCAAAAAATCAAAGTTCTACCTTAAGATTTGAGTTAGTAAATCTTGGAACTGATAATAAACCTCAAAATCTCAATCTAGGTCTTGGTCTATCTTCCAATGAAAGATTATCATTTTTCAAATCATTAAGAATATAAAAAAGTGTTTTTACTTGGGATTACACTGATCTTAAAGCATATGACACTTTTATGATTCAACATACAATTCCTTTGATTTCAAATGAGAAACATATACAACAAAAATTGAAAAACATTCGTCTGAATCTTGAAAATCAAATCAAAACAGAACTAAATCAAATCCTCAAAGCAAATATCATCTTTCCACTTAGACACTCTAAATGGGTTTCAAATTTGGTTCCCTTCAGGAATAAAAATGGTGATATTAGAATTTATATTGATTTTAGGAATTTAAACAAAGCATGTCAAAAGGAAAAATTTCCATTAATAACTATGGAATAAGTACTTAAAACAGTAGTTGGTTCTAAACTTATGTCTTTTTAGATGGATTTTCAGGATATAACCATATTCTTGTACATCAATATGACATATTAAAGAATACATTCAGGACTAAGTGGGGAACTTAAGCCTATCAAAAGATGCCATTTGGATTAATTAATCCAGGTGCAACTTTTTAGAGAGTTGTGGACACAAATTTTAGGGGGCTCATAAATAAATGACTGGTTATTTATTTAGATGGCATTACAGTCTTTTCTAAATAAGAAACCAATCATCTGAATGACCTAAAGCAAGTATTTGAGTGATGTAAAAGGTATGGGATATCATTAAACCCAAAGAAGTCATTTTTTTCTTTAGATGAAGGAAAATTTTTAGGATTTATTGTGTCAAAGAAAGGTATATATATTGATCTTGAAATAATTAAATAGATTAAAATAATTCCTTTCCCTCATAACATGAAATCTATGCAGTCGTTTCTTGGATAAATAATTTTTTTAAAAGAGTTTGTCCCTGACTTTTCGAAAATAGTCTTACCATTACAAAACATGATTAAGAAAAATTCAGTCTTTAAATGGGGACATAATGAAAGAGAAGAATTTGATTTGATCAAACAATTCATTATAAATTCTCCATTCTTGTCTACCCCCAATTTTCTTAATCATTTTACTTTAGATACTTTTTCATCGGATGCATCATACACTCATGTTTTAACATAGCTTAATGACCAAAAAATTGAAGCACAAATATCAATTTTCAGTTCCAATTTGCAAGGTGAAAAATTAAATTATTCAATTGTTGAGAAGAAAGAATTTGCTGTCTTTAAAGCTATAAATCATTTTAGACCATTTCTCCTAAAAACTCATACCAAAATAATAGTTCCATTCTCTGCAGCGAGACAACTATTGATGCAAAGAGAATTAGGAGATAAAAGGGATAACTGGGTTACCGCTTTACAAGAATATGATGTAGAAATTAGAGCCTCTAATTGTTAAAGGTCAAGGTTTTTGCAGAATGCTAATAGGAGCATCCCATTTATCATCGGAAGAAGATTTAGATAGTAATCTGAAAATATAATAGGTAAGTCTCAATGATGCGAAATCTCAATAGGTTTATCTCATATTTTATTTGAAAATTTTATATTCCCCAACCCGTATCAGTTATTAAACAAAACGTGCTTTGAGATTAAAGACCAAGAAATATGAATTAATCAATGATGTATTATTTAGAATAAAATTTGGTTATGTTCTATTAAGATGCTTAGAGAAATCTGAAGTAGAGAAAGTCTTGCAGGAACTACATGATGGACCAGCTGGAGAACATTTTCGAGGAAATACAACATCACAAAAAATCCTGCATGCAGGTTACTATTTGCCTACACTTCTCAAATATGCTCATGAATATGAAATCAAATGCAAATTTTGTCAAAGTGCATCTGGAAGACAAAGGAAACCAGCCTTCCCACTATATCCAGTTAATATCAAACAACCATTTGAACAATGGGGATTAGATATAATCGGAAAGGTTGTTCCTAACTCTTCCAAACAACATAAATACATATATTCTCACAACTACAGATTATTTTACTAAATGGGTGGAAGAAATTCCATTGAAGGTAGCCAACTTAGAGAATATTATTGATTTCATTGACCAATTGATCATAACTAGGTTTGGTTTACCTACTACTTTAATGTTCGATAATGCATATTATTTCTCAGGAGCTTCCATGATATAATTTGCGATCAAAATAGGCTTTAAACTTAAGTATTCTGCAAATTATTATCTGCAAGGGAATCGTTTAGTAGAATCCAAAAATAAAAACCTTATTAGAGTCATCAAATGAACTGTTGATCAGAACCAACGAAATTGGCATAAGTCATTAATCTTTGCTCTTTGGGCAGACCAAATAACTCAGAAAGCTTCTATTGGAACTTCTCCATTCAATATTTTCTATATAAAAGAAGTTGATATTCCTAGCAATGTAGTTATTCCCTCTCTTTCCTTAGTTCAATTTATTGATTAATCTTCTTCTTCCTCCATACAAGTAAGACAATTTCAAATTCTTAAGTTGGAAGAAGAAAGAGAAAAATCTAAACATACTCATGCACATCATCAAGAGATAATAAAAGCTTCATTTGATTCAACTTCTGTTACTCCAAAAAAATTTCAAACTAGTGATCTGGTATTGAAATGAGACAAATTGCATGAGGAAAAAGGTAAACACACTAAATTTCAAAAAGTCTAGCTAGGTCCATTTCAAATAATTGAAGAAATAGGCCAATCAACATTCTTATTGTAATATCTGTCACGCAAAAAAGATTCTTTGCGTGTTAATGGACAGATTTTAAAGAAATACTTTTCATAGGAGGTAACCCCTTTTATTCATGTACACTATTGTCTTTTGTTTCCTTAGGAAAATAAAAGCTAAGTAGTATTGATTTTTGGCTTTTCATATAAACATCTCAGATGATATTTTCGATTTATCACTTATAGAAATAAGAAATGTTTTGATTTTTTAAAGACAAATAGATTCTATTTTCACTGAAAGATGTAGTTTCACTGAATTTATTTATTCTTTGATGAACTCTCATCCTTATAAATCATGGTTATTCTATTATCAGTCAAGAAAATAATATTTAACATAGTAAAGACTCTTTTATAGTAAATCAATCTAAAACTCAAAAAATTATCATCCAAAATCCTCAAAAGAACCAATGATTCACCCCATCTAGGAAAACTTATCAATTTTTAGAAAAAAATTTGAAAAGATTATACTATAAAAGCTTAAATGATAACAAGTCTCATCGCGCACTTGTTTACCATGTTCATAAGGAAATTGTTAAATTGACATTACCAATATTGCCTGCCAAAACAAGGTAATGACTTGAGATTATATCAAGAGGACAAGGGATCTCATCAAGAGTGAACTTGATTAGTTTAACTACAACTAGTGAATGGCATTGTCAATATTTGGTTACCAAGCCAAGACAATGGATTTTAAGTAAATAAAAATACAATACAAAAAGGAAAAACAAGTTTAAAAAAAGATCAAGTATATAAATTAGGCATTTATTTTTGGAAATTGTAAGAATGACTGGATGAGACAATGAATCATTGTTGGGTAAAAGGTAACCCTGCCAAGAGCTTAAATTTCATATTGGATTAGAGGCTCTACCCGTGATAAAAGACTAAATATTTATAAGGCTAATCTGAAAAGAGCCATCTGCTTTATCATTTTTAACTGAGAAAAGAATGATATAGATTCTCATACTTTTATTTTTTAAAGAGGAATTATTATGAACTATAATTAAGAGAGATTATGTTGCTTAGTGAGATATTATTTATTGAAATTCATTCCTGCAACTATTTTTATTTCAAATTTTTTTTTAGAAATTTCAAAAAGTTAATCAAAGATAGTTGGTTCTCCCAAGTGAATCACCAATTGTTGTACTATATGACAAGCCCCATTAATTTTTATTAAATGGGGACCCTTTGAAAATAAATAGGAAATTTATTTTGTTTAATTTTTAGCCTAAGTAAAAAAAATTAGGAAATAAAGTTTATTTTTCTTTCTAGTTTCATTCCTTAGCACGCATCGCAAATCGCATAGATTATGAGCTTAAACAAGTTAAAACATACTAAGTCATGCAGAATACGATAAGCACTAAACCCTTTCTGAAGTTATATAAAACTCTTACTGCAAACACTTTAAACATCGTTATAAATTAAAATCGCATCGTGCCTTGTAAAACGATCTAACCTTTAAAGCAATTTGGTAAAAGTTGTGATTAAACTGACTCGACGAACCAATAAAGTAACAAACAGAAAACTCCAAAGGCCGGTAAAGCGCATCGACATGATTTCTTAAAGCGCATTTCACATTTCACAAGACATAACTAAAAGAAAGCCTATTTCCACACAAAAAATTGCGATGTGTGATTTGCATATATTGCATTTCATGAGATTTACGGGTAACATAACACATGAAAATAGTTATAAGTTGTGATATGTGATAACGGGTAGTTAATCGCTCAAGCATGGGAAATGATTCATGTCAAATAAAACTGAATATAAAATATAACGTATTAAATTAATCAATAGAAATTTCACCTGAAGGTGTGTAAGAGATTTGATTAAAATATTATCGATGATTAATAGCATTTAATATGAGTAAGGTTTGATAGATTCATATCTACTTTGAGCATGTTTGAAATTATTTAACGCCAATTTTTTATATCCGCCTCTCTTTTCTCTATATTTTTAATGTTTTCTCTATTCGCTTGAAATCAGGAAACCACTTAACGGAGCAAAGATTATAGAAACGAGAAAGAAAGGAAAATAAATTTCCCAACCATCATCTACGATAGACTCAGATATGTCTCATCTATTCTCAAATACCACCTATAACAACGACTGCGGAAGTTCTTCGTGGGAGGCAATGTATCAGTTTTTCGAGGATGAAAATATAAGGGTAATAATTAGAGTTTCTATAGCAGGCATGTCATTTCCTTCAGACCCGACCTATTTCGACGTTCCATGCTCATTCATCTATAAAGTAGCATCAAGGCCAAAGATTATCCCCTATACAAACATGGTTAAGTGGGTAATTAACCACTTAAACATAGAAGATAGAACATTCAATGATTCAAAGGATGAGAATATTAGTTCATTCAGGGTAGAATATTTGAGGACAATGTACCATTGTAATGTCTCGAATGGGGGGAATTTTTTCTCCATCAGGAACATCTTAGATGTTCCTATTTTTCCACTCCGGAAGTATTAACAATCAAGACTGAACTATCTCAGAGATTTACTACTGGGGAATTTACTGGATATGTCAACTTCACAAGGAAGGATGAGATCCTGAGGCTACCTAGCCCACTAGCAGACACTGACAATAGAACTTTTCGAGAGTTAATAATTCCCTTCAAGAAATTTCTGCACCTGCTGCCCATGAGGACGCTGCATAAAAAATCCCATGTGAAAATAAAGCAATAAAATGCTGGGATGCCTTGGAATAGATCTGATATAAAATCCCTGCAGAATATAATCCCAAATAAAAAACCTTAAGCAGGTTATTCAGATCTCCCACCAACATGTATACCGAAACAATGCTCAATAAGGGAATCTTCAGCAACATGAAAGCTTCAATATGAACAGCAGTGAAATAATGACTCATACAATATGAAAAGAGTAAAAATCTGATGTATAATATGCTGGAGAAAATTTATTACAAATTCCTTGAGGAAAATGCCTCTCAAGGTGAGCTCAAATCAGCCTCAAAAGGAAATGTACATAAAACAAAATAATACACTGCTACATGACCCAGCTACTTTGTCACTGCGCAGTCTATGAGGGGAAATGACTGAAAAATGATATATATGAGATGATATGACATTAAATGCTCAAATAAAGGAGGGGGAGCAAGATCTCAACCCCATAAAACATTATTACATCAATCCTCTAAGGTATTGGCTAAAATACATAAAACTAGAAAATGCCAGAGTTGCAGCGTAGCTGCTGCAACTCAAATATAATACAACATAGGAGAAGGGAATAGATTTTTAAATAAAAATGAAACATCCTCCAATGATCTCCAAAATGAAGGAGCTGATCTCCTTCCTAAAGAATGCACTCACTAGTGCACAAATGAGCACCACCTGCAAACCCTCACTGAGAATAACGTTGTAAGAGAAAGGGACTACACTGGGCATGAGAGAAACATATATGGCCTGATGCCAAATCTGTAATAGAAGCTCTGGAATTCTCCTTTGCTGCTTTCCTAGAGAAGGAATGAGATTCTCCTCTACAAACCAACTCTAGAAGTGGTGATGAAGGTCCCTCACTGCAACAACAGCAACTCTAGTGTTCTCTTGCTACAAGCATAACGCAATAGATCCAAATGACTACCTTGGCTTCATGCCATGATGTGAGGAAGATGAAGTGAAATCTCTCCATGGCCTCCCATGGAAGAGAAGGGCATTCCTAAACAGGAATCCCTCTTGTGCTAAGCAACACCAAGTTGAAGAGAGCTTCAACTTAGAATTATATTCTCCAAACTAATCTTTACAATAGCTCTCCTTCATATTTTATGCATTATGCTCATGGACCCCACTCACACTAGGGTTTCTCTCATTAGAATTTCCCTCCACTCCAACTACGCAATCTTCTTGTGAAGCTTCCCCTCTTAGGGTACGTTGTTGACTTGGTCAACCATGTTCTAGCTTGCTTGCCTTTGGCCACTTTTCACACTGGGGCTACTATCTTAAGCCACTTAAGTGAATTTTTCACCTTACCAGTGTTTATTAAGTTGCTACAATGGGTTCCCTCACCCAATTATTCACTTTTATTAACATAAAAGTAAAATTAATGTCCCAAATACTTTATTGCAAAATTTGGGACATTACAACCACTTACTTGTTGCAAAAAAAAACTATGACAAAGCTTTTGTTCAAAGCTTTAGATAAAAACACCCAGAACTAATAAAAGTAATAAAGAAATGTAAGAATGAGAAAGTCAATATTAAACGAGATAAACTCGATACATACCCAATAGCACAAATTCCTTATGCTTTCGGTATGTTGAATATATTATTTGCAAAACATGATACCACTAGGTTTTCTATAGATTGGGTCCCATTAATTGACGCAATATTCAACTCCTTAATTCTGAATTGGGAAATATCCTATCTGATAATTTAGCCAGAAATATCATCGATTATAGGATTAAAAGAAGTGTTTCATCTAGAGAAATACACCCCTTTTACATGACTTCCTATGTTATGGACAAAATTTTCTTTTCTTCGAGTTTTCCTATCATGCGATGGAAAGGGATGACCTAAGACCCTAATCCAATCCACATTTACCATAGAGCCATTTGGGAATCAGATTTTCATCTACACTTTTACCAAATTTTCCATAGTGTCAGGTTACATATGCACTAGATTATATTCAATGAGAAAGCCCCTAGTATTTCTAAAGAAGCTAGTACAAACATTTTTCTCGTTGCTAGATGGTTTGGAGAGGAAAATTTCACATGTGTCAGAGTATTTAGGAGTTATGCTTCTCCTCACATCCTTTCGTATTATGTTCCTCACAAGTTACTTGCTAGAGAGATTTCCTGCCAGCTTGTTGTAAATGCTATTTCAAAACAACTTAAAGATGTTAAGAAGGTCGTTTGGCCTAATTTTCATTTACAGTTTGGGACTTTTGCACTTTTTGACATTGGTCATACCTACAAGGAAGTTTCAAATGTTAATTTATTGAATTTGGTTGTAATGCCAAAAGAGACATATGACCCCAATGATGTGATTAAAAATTACATCATAGAGCTCAAAGTAAAACCTTTTGTGAAAGAGATAGATATATTTGATGATTTCTTTCAAGTTATTGAAATTTTTTTAGTTGTGCTTAAGTTTGCATCCAGTCAACTCAATCAAGATGACTTGGAAGCTTTCGAAGCATACAGAAGCAAGAGACTGGAAATGATCCCTTTGGATTAATTGACTATTGAAGATTTCAACAGACCAACTCCAAGTATTAGCTTGGATCATGAAGCTAAAGACATCTTTGAAGATGAGTCAGGGAAATCTAAACATCAATCTCAGAATTCAGATTATTTTGAAAATGAATTAAAAAATAGAAATAAAAATTTAGAAAAGGTAATTGCTCAAGAAATCAAAGAAATTGAGATGCAAGAGAAAGGAAGAATTAATGGAACATAATCATCTTCCCAAAAATTTCAGCACAATCAAGATACACCTAATCAGTCAGAAAAATATCAGCCAAAATATTTGAAGAGTGAATGGGATAATTTTTCGAGGGAAATATAAAATCCTCAAAAAAATCCTAATACTAATCAATCTACCTATTTTTAGACTCCAGAAAATTTTCAGAAATTGGTGAAAATTGTTACTCCACTACAACAAGTTGCTAAAACTCATGATTGAGAGATCATTCCAGCTTATCCTATAGATCATATAGTATTACAATTTGAGTAAATCCCTTTGCTGGATGTCTTCTACAGTCCTAGTCATAAGGCTATAGTAAAGAGAATAAAAAGGAGAATAATTAACGATACAATCTCAAGTCTTACAAATGAATATGTAGATGTTTTATGGAATGATACTCTAGCTAATCCTACTGAACATTTAACCAAGCTTTCACAGTTTGTAGGGGCATATGCTACTACCACTATGGATAAGGCCATATAAGTTCAAATGTTACTGAAGCAGAAAGAAGATAAAATACAAGATTTAGGGAGACTGTTAGAGAAAGAAAATTCTAATTCCAACAAGAAAATGGAATTGAAGATGTCCTAATTTCAAAAGGATTTTGAAAGTCTAAAATTGCAGCATCAAGTACAAATCACTGAGAAGAAAACACAACTAAAGAAGCAATAAAAAAATTATAAATCCAACCACAACTAGAACAATTAATAATGGAAACATTAGATGTGAAAGATAAAATAAAGAAACAACAAGAAATATTTTTCCAACAAGATTCTATCACTAGCTCTTATTGTGACTCAAGTAAAATACTGATCCAGCAAGTGGCTATCCAGAAACTTGAGTGTGAGAATATTGAGAAAAAAATTAATGAACACATTCAATGGCAAGCATCAGACTCAGGCTAAGAATTTGATCTACCTTAGGTAGATAAATTCCACAATGAGATCTTATTTAAGGATTGGAAAGCACATAAAGAAAGCAGAGAAAGCAACAACAAAACAATCAAGGTTAAAAAAAGGAAATTACTGAATCTGTATGTGAACAACTTTTGAAATAAGAACTTATCAAAGAGTGCACGTCTGAAGTGCTCTCAGAAATAAAGCAGCTCAAAACACAGTGCAAATAAAAGGAAGAAATATAGGAAGAAAAGATTAAAAAAGTAAATAAGTTTGATCAAGAAAATTATTGGAATTTTTTGATCAAACCTTATCATCAGTATCAAACCCTACAGTCTTTAATAGATTCAAGAAAAGGATCGTGACCAATGCCCTCAAATGTGGTATTCAAGGGACAGGGCAGATCAAAGATTTTGCATCCATATCAGCTCAAACCCATGCTAGATATTTGTCAACTTGAGGATCAAATCCAAATGAAAGATCAGAATTCATAGTTATATTGTTACTTTATTTTCCTAGATTGTAGTTAAAGTTTGTCTTACGAGGATGGTTGTTTGAAACCTCCTCTATTTTTATGTAATAATCTAATTTTTAAAATATTGTGTTTAGTATTTAAACACCTCTCATGCATTTGGAGAAGGGTCCAGAAATTTGTCAAAAACATTCTCAAAGAAAGAACTTTTGTAAGTTTTTGAATGCTTTGATGAATTAATGGAACACAGTTCATTATCTTTTGACATTTGAAGTTGTTTAACTGACGTTGAACTATTGTAATATTTAAATTTATTTAATGTGAAGAGGAGCATAAATATATTCTTAGTTTACATGAGTAGGACTTTGTAAATGTGGTACTTCTATTCACTTGTATTAAGTTTCACTTTATATATTGAAAATCATATCTTTATTGCATTGTATATTTGAAACGTTATTATAGATGAATGTTAAATGCACTTCTGTACTAATATTTGTTTGTGACTTCTTATTGGATATATAATCGCGCATATGAATGCGATATACTTTTCACAATTATTATAATAAAATTATTTTTTTAGAATACTCATCTTTACATAATTTTCATCTCTTTGAACTGTTAAATAATCTACATTACAAATAGTTGAAATATATCCCTTTAGATTGCATAAAGGAAGAAACACCCTGCGTATATAGTGGAATAGATAATGTTAGATAGATGCATGTGATATATTAAAATCAATTTCCATTGCATGTTATATAAACAAAACACACCTCAAAATCATCCTTATTGGGAAACTGGTCCCACTATCCCTAGTCAGAGCCACCACACCAAATGGAAAAGGAGTTGCTTTGAGGTCCAGACTGGGTGGTTTTCCCCCATGTTGTGCCAACAGAATTCCGAGGCCTCAACAGAACTGTAGAAGGAATTACTCTTGAACATATTAGTGACATAACTCCAGATTTTTGCAATATTTGAATCAAATGGAATCATAGGTCATGTTGACAATATTGGTAATTGAATGAGAGGCAAACAAATTTCCCAAATACATTGACGCAAGTGACGAATGTAGGATATCCCCAACCCAACACAAAGTGGAGATAAGTGTCATGTTCAAGAGAGACATAATGCCGACACAAGTGATAAATACTTCCATTTTTCCCCCACCATCTATAGCGAGTACCCCAATTATTTTTTAATACAAGCTTGAAGGGGATATCATATGCATGACATATATGTTTTTCCTTCAGAAAAATCCATCCCAGTACATTTTACGAGCCCTAGGAAGGAGGAACTCGGTAGCGTCATGGTGATGATTCTAATGTCGTTAAATTTTAACGAGTTTGACAACCGTGAAACTTGATGCATTTTCATGTTTAGAGAGTTTGAAAAGAGGCTTAAAAGAAAAATCAATAGGGCCCTTTTCGAAGATAGTCCCTCGAATCTGAAAAGGTAGAAAACAAAGTTTGAGAGAACTTCTTAGTTGTGATTTAATAGTATTCCTTTTTCGTAAATATTTTATCCCAGCCCGAAAAAGGGGTAAAGGTATACTGGATAAACAAACATTTGTTTACTTCAATGAGTTAAAACGATAAATAATCGATAATATTTTCATATTTCGAGACTCAAAAAAGAGCTTAAATATTATTCCAAGGAGGTGACTTTTGCAATTGTTTTTACCAAGTCTAAAAAGGTAATAAAATGGAACTCATTTTCGTATCATCCATCCAAATTTTAGCTTATTTCTACACCAAGAGTGAACACATTATTTTTTTTCAAGGAAAAAATAATTAAAATATTTGAAAAAACACTAATAATGACTTATAAAAACATTTTTCACTTTTCAATTTCACAAGTCATTGCAGAAGTTTTTTTACCCTTTTTTACCTTGATTCTTCAGGAGCTGACTACGGCTACTCCAAGAAACCAATCAATTAAATTTTTGTGTTAGGTAGGAGCCATGCCCATTTTCTCTAATTTCATACCTGTTTTAGAAATTATCATGGCATATTATGAATTTTTGGGAAGAATTTTTAAACACATTTTCGCTATGGATCAGTGGGAGTATGCCCTTCGGGCTCCCGCTAATCTACATTTTTTGCATAGGCCGCTTGCCAATTAGTGCCCCTGTTTTAGAAGCAGACATGCCAGAAGCCAAAAATAGAAAAAAATTAAACCTTTCCAAAAATTCGCCATTGAAAATGGATTTCTAAGTTGTAAATTTTAACAATGGTCTAAATAATTGTTGTGACAGGAAGAAAACAACAAGCACGATGGCTATTGAATGGAGAGAAAGAGAACACGAGGAAGAGGACAGAGAATCCATAGAGGATCAAGACTGTGTGGCTACCATGAGGAAATACAAGCTCCTCAAGTTCTTCTTAACTCCAGGCCTAAGATCTCAGCCTGAGTTGCTTACCTGGTAAGCATATGGGACACAGGACAACAAAGATTCATAATCGGTTACCAAGAGTTGGAAATAGAGGTATCTGACATCTATTTCATCACAGGCTCGTATCAAATGGGGGAACGAGCTCATCTTGTGGGAAGCCAAATTATAGGCAAGAGCATGGATATGTTAATCAGGAGACAATGCCCAGAAGCAAACAAATATTCCAATGGGAAGGTTGACATAAGAACCATAAACAACATGCCTCTAAAGGTAGTGCTTCATATAATAATTCATGCTGTTAGAGCACAAGATCCACATGAGGCTAACAAGTCTCAACTCCAGACTGCCATAAATAGCATGGCAACAACGGTATTTAACTGGTCAGAAGCAGTTTTGGCCAATATGAAGAAGCAGCTCACCAAATGCAAAAATGGATGACTCAAGAAATTCGGGTCTGGTTCAATTTTAACATCATTATTTTCAGAACGAGTGTCATTGTTTCAGTTCTAGTGGTTGGAAGTGGCCATTCTGGCACCATGTGATCTGTGTATGATCCAATGCCTCTCTCTAGAGGTGGTAAAGACATGTCATACAAACCAGATTTCTTCGTATGGCTATGGAGCCAACTCATCGTCGTGGAGGATTGGCCGTATTCTAAGACTAATTTTAGAGGTGACCCAAAATTTCCACTTCTAGAGGGTGATCAATGGGATCATAGAGGTAAAACATGTTTTTTTTTTTTTCATGTTTATATTTTTTTTTGGTATACGTGTTCTAATGTTTAAACTTTTGTGCTGCAAATGTTGGACTGCAAAGACCTGTTGGAATATTACCCATAGCTAGAAGAGTGATGAGGGAGTTCAAGGTTTCTCCTTATGTGGAAGGAGTAGATAATGAAGAGGAAATATATTGGAACCTGGGTGCATTGACTAGCAGGATCCCGAAGTACGCCCATGTCCATGATATACGTCGTTGCTACCAGAGGCACACTATGGGGGTCTCAAACCGCATCCATTGGTTTCTACCTCAAGCTATTTGAGTAGTGAATTATTACCATGAGCATAATGTTTATTAGTCCACTTTAGTTTTAATTCATTAGTTTTTTTTTTGGACTTGTGAGTCTCTTGTGTACTAGAACACATATTTTTTGGATTATGATGTACTAATTTTTTTTTCAAACGTTATCGATATATCTATATCTAGATCTATATATATATATATATATATATATATATATATATATATATATATATATATATATATATATATATATTCTATATTTTCCTATTTAATGTATTATGTAATGATGATCCAGTGTCTATCTAAAACATAATTATCAAATGCATATATTAATGTATTCATGCGTCTTGGAATATGATGATATGTAATGTAATAAAAATTTCTTTCTAAGAGAAGAACACACAGATACATTAAAAAAATTTGAGGGTTTCAAATGGAATATTTCCCATTCATTTTAAGGACAACAAGCAGTGAATAAAGGTTTAAAACTAGTTCTCTAATGCCAATACTAATCGCTTCTAACTGAATTTCAATGACTGCACTGTACCAAGGAATATTGTTGTTTGTACGACCTAAATAGATACCCTGTCAATAAACTAACCCACCATTAGGGTTATATATTACCCATGCATCAAAGGATAGGTTATGGGTGCTATGATAACCATTGCCAGCAAATCCGACATAAGGAGTTAAAAACATCTGCAAAGAAAGTAAAAAAAGATAAGAAGGAAAACTACTCACAAAAATCACACCAAAACCAGACTGTATGAAAATGAAAACACTCAAATGTACAAATGTAATTATACAAAATAATTTAAGCATAATACTTCTTGAGGTAAAGCTCATTCCAGGGATTATCTAGAGATTTTCCTTCATAATCAATTAACTCATAGTCCCCTCTTTATAAAAAACGTTTGAAAATGTATGTCCCATGCCACATAGGTTTGAATTTTCCTACACCCAGATTATCATGAGCTTGGTCATATAGAAGAACCAAGTCTCCTTCACAGAAGGCACGTGGAAAAATATTCTGATTGAAATTGGCATTGACCCATTTCTTTTGAGCTTCAGTGACTAAAGCAGCGAAGTGACGAGTTTCATGAATCCTTTCCAGATATAGGAGAAATTCCACTTTTGGTGAGGTATTTTGGAGTAATTCAAGAACTAATTTGAGAGAAGGGATCTCACATTCAATTGGTAAATTTGCTTCGAGGCCATATACTAGATGAAAATGAGTAAATCTGGCATCAGTTTTTGTCGAGTTTCGGTAAGCCCAAAGAGCTGAATAATGCACGAGATGCCAGTTTGACTTGTGCATCCCAATGGTGTGTTGAAGCAAGGTAACTAAGAGTTTGTTTACTGCTTCAAATTCACCATTGGCCTGAGGATAATAAGGAGTTGAGTTGTCATGTCGTAGACCCAATTGAGTGGTCAACTCAACCATCATCTAATGGAAGAGATGGGAGCCATGGTCAGTGACGATGGCTTGAGGAACTCTAAACTGGGTGATAATGTGATTGAATAGAAATTGAGTGGCATTTTTGCCTTCAGTGGCATATGTCAGCATTGCCTCAGCCCATTTGGTAAAGGAGTCAACGAAGATGATAATATAGGCATGCGCCCTAGTTGAGAAAGGGTTACATGTCATAAAATCAATGCCCCATTTAAAAAAAGGGCTGATAGCAATAAATCAGTGTAAGAGTGCCGCTGGGGCACACAATTTCCATTGATAAATTTGGAAAGCGCTGCATTTTCAGATCGCAATAATGCAATCCTTGAATATGGAAGGACATAAATAACCAACGAAAATGATCCTATGAGTAGTGGCATATTAAGACATATGACTGCCACATGCCCCAGAGTGGCAATCATTTAGTGCTTTCTCAACCGCTTCAAAATTTAAACATCGATGAAGAACTGAGTCAACGTCGACATAGTATAAAGTACATCCTATGATGTGGTAGGGTTGAGATTGATGTCGAATCTGTCAATGATCAGCTTTAGTCAACTCAGATCGAAAGGTTTGAGTTTGGAGATACATGATGATATTTGCATATCAAGGGTCGATACTACTCATAAGAAAGAGAGTATCATCCAAAATCTACTCATCAAAATTGGAAGAGACAAAGGCAGAGAGAAGGTAGAATATCAACTTGACAAAGAAAAGTGAATTTTTAGATTTGGTAGCAGTAAATTCCAAATCAAATTACTTTAGGATGAAAATCCATTTAGAATACTTTCCCCATAGTAAATGACGAGTCAAAATGTAGGTCATTGGGTTGCAATCAGAGATCACTGTGGTCATGCGAAGCAAAATGTAATGCCAAGAACGTTGAACATCCCGAACCACATCTAAATCTAATTTCTCGACGTGGGCATATCGAGTCTCAGTGTCCATGAGCTTACAGATGAGGTAGTAAATAGTGTGTTCAACACCTTGATCGTCATCTTGGACCAGTACCATACCAATAGTGCTGGAAGGAGCTGCTAGATAATGGAAATAATGATGATTTTAATTTGAGGGATGTAGTAAAGGAGAATATATAAGAAGAACCTTTAAGTTATCTAAATAATTTTGACAGACCCCATCCCATAGAGATGGGATGCCTTTCTTAAGCAACCATGTAAAACCTTTAGCTAGCTCAACATAGTTAGGTACAAAACAATGAAGGAAATTAGCTTTCCCTTGTAATCTCTTCAGCTGATGTAGGGAGGAAGGAGAGGGCAAGTTGAAAACAGCCTTGAGGATTGAGACAGATGCCTTCCTTGGAGACAAAAAACTCAAGAAGTCTGTCAGATTCAACGCAAAAGACACATTTATGTAGATTAAGTTGGATATTATAATGTCTACAATAGACAAAAATTTCTTGAAGGTGAGGAGGATGGTCATGTCGCTTAGCTAAATGAGCGGGTAAATCATCTAGGTAAGGTTGAATGATGTGTTTGATATCATGAAAGGCATATGAGATTGCTCATTGAAAAGTACCACCGACATTTTTCAGGAAGAAAGGGAGCTTATTATAGGCAAAAGTTCCCCAAGGACTGATGAAAGCACTCTTATTTTAATCGAATGGCAGGATGGTAATTTGGTTATACGGAGAAAATCCATCCATAAAAGAAAAGATCTCTCTCCCAGCACATTCATTAAGCATTTTCTCAATGAAAGGAGTGGGATAGTTATATTTAGGGCAAGCATGATTGATGTCACGATAATCAACACAAACATGGATAGTACCCTGTTTTTTATTGATAGGGATGATATTAGAAACCCAATTGGTCAAAGGGATTGGATAAATGAACCCAACTTTGAGAATCTTTTCAACTTCTTCCTTTATAGCGGCTACCTTTCTAGGATGCACGGGGCAGAGTCATTAATGAATAGGCTTCACATTAGGATAAGTTGGTATCTCGTGCACAACTATACAGAGATCAATGCCAGGAATCTCTTCATATGACCATGCAAAGAAATCCAAAACTCTTGAAAAAGACTAGTGTAAAGCTTGATCTCATACGAAGAGCAAGTTACCCTGATATGGATGTTCTCGACAATTCCTGGGTTGACAGAAATTTCGATAGGCATAGTAGCAGTGATGTTTCCGTTGTTTCATTCAAAAAATACCTTATGTGTTAAGATGGGTGTCTAAACTGGATAGGTCGAAGCATGAGAAGAAAAATTTTCAAGACATAAAGGAATCTCTCCAAGACTCAAAAGAAACAAGGAATGATGATAGGTATCATGCCAAGGTGTTTCCTTCAGAGACATGGTTTCCATGATACGTTTGTCAGAATGAAATGTCTTGTTCAAGGAATCAAAATAATTTGAAGAACAAGCAAAGGAGATTGAGAATACGTGTCTAAGTGCATACTAGGAGTACTATGATTAAGATCAGG
The DNA here is from genome assembly GCA_034641835.2 of Pinus albicaulis. Lineage (NCBI taxonomy): Eukaryota > Viridiplantae > Streptophyta > Pinopsida > Pinales > Pinaceae > Pinus > Pinus albicaulis. The sequence continues at coordinate 224,259,443 of CM076581.1, forward strand.
GGCTGAAGCCAAGATAATTTTAGCATAATTGATTTCATCATGGCTTAATGACACAATATAGTTGAAGGAATCAATTTGATGAAGAGAAGGAATGATCCAAGGATGAGACGAAGTAGAGATCATATTTGCCTTAGTAGTGTTTAGTGGTGGGAGAGAAAAAAGACCCATTAAGGAAGAATCTTTAAAAATTCCTACCACCACACTCTCATATGGTGCAGTGGTATGCTCCACAAATGATGCATTTCTTTCTGAGGAAGTAAAAGAAGAAAATGGCAATTGGTTGATAGTGATGATCTTCTCTTGATGTGGGAAACCAAGGACATGAAACAGAGTGGACGACACATAAAGCATAGCATTGGTCCAACTGCGACCGAGCAAAAGATTGTAATTGAGTTTAGCATAAAAAAACTCTAGTTTGACAATTACCATTTTTCCTTACAATGTGATAGGCAAGTTAGGGAGAATACCAAAAGCATGAGATCTCTTCCATTGAAAGCCTCAAAGATGTCCAGAGACTGGCTAAGAGTTGGAGAGTTGATGGCTTTCCAACAAGACACAGACATAATGCAAGTGGATGCACCCTCATCCATGACTGACCAATTGATTGTCTTTCCATGAATGATGACTTGAATGAGGAAAGAAAGATGATGGGAAAGAAGTGGGACATGGTTTTCTAGATCGAAAGTAATGAGACTCAAATCAATCAGATCAATTCCTCTAATTGAGTATAGTAGTGATTTCCATTGCGAAGGACATCTCTGAATAACCTCTAATACAGAGATACCGGAAGGTGCTTGAGCCAAATCCTCAATGATATTGTAATGTTGAGAAGATCGGGTATTTGGGTTATAAGAGGATTTTCTAAGCACACCTTTATAAGGTGGTTGGATGATGGAATTAGGACTAGGTCTTTTGATATGAAGAGGACTGGAATTGGGTGCAGTATAAGAATAAGGAACATCAGAAATTTATTTCTCCACCGACTGACAAGGATGATTTGAATAATATTTGGACCTAATGGCCATGGAAATGGGTGTTTTTCCATTAATCATAAACACTTTGGAACCCAACGAGGAAGAATATGGGGGCTTGTCTACCATCTGAGTTTGCAGAGATGGAAATGGTTTTTTGAGGACAACCGAAGTTCCTTGAGTACCTTTGAGTAAACGACTAACTTCAGCTTGTTGTTGGTAGTCTTTAATGTAGTGTTCATCATCATAGATTAGACAAGGGTACTTGGGCTTGAATTTATTTCCATCATCAGTACGAGGTTTGGGAGAATCTTGTTTGGGGGCATCATATCTAGATTTTCATTTTCCCTTATTTTTACCTTTGGAAGTTTTGTCTACCGTGGTAGAGTAGACGACATTATCCTCTGTAGCTTTACTAGGATTCCAAGGATTCTGCGAGACATAATTGGATGAGGAAATGGATTTCTTCCTACAAGTAGAGGAAGATTTTTGAGAAGTCTGGGTAACTGACCCAATGATACCATTGACAGGTGGTGTCATCAGAGCTTTTGAAGTTTCAGGTTTGGTAGAAGCACGTGGAGCATCAGGCAAGAGACCATAGAACGTGCCAAACTGGGAATAAACCAGATCAAGATATTGTGCACGAGCAATCGCTTGTTCTTCTATGACACATGCAGCCATATGAATATAATTTCTAATCTCATTGAAGAAGCATTTGGGGAACCATTCAGTCAATATTTGATCAAGAATTTCAAATTTGATCAAACAATGTCACTGTCCCCATTCATGGATGTGATCAGAGATGTGTATAGCGATATCATGTTTCAAGGATGTTAGGAGGTAAGTTCTTTTTTCATAGAGAATAGGTAACTGGAAGTGTGTGAGGAAAGCGAAGGCTAGAGAATTGAAATCTTGGAATTTTCCACTAGGAGTCTCGATGTACCACTTTCCAGCGACACCAATCAATGTTCTATAGCAAATGCACAGACAGATGAAGTCATCAACCCATGAACTAGAAGAACACCAGAGATGGTAGGTCATGACGTGTGCCTGGGGGTCTTCTCCAGACTTGCCTTCAAATTTAGGGCAATCTCTTGGGATTTAGTAGGAATAGGAATCCAACATGGACTATGGAGAATCAGATCATTAGTCAATCTCAACACATCGGGTAGTTCCAAGATTTCAAGAAAAGGAAATTGCAGATTAAAAGGCATAGTTAGCCTTTGGTAAAGGCCCATTTTAATATTCCAACTAGGTTGGGAGAAATTCTTCCCCCATGGGTTTTTTCCAAAAGGAGTTTTCCCATAAGGATTGAAACCTTGAGGATTTTGACCATATTCTGGTTGTGGACCAAAAAATATGTTTTTACCTACAACAGACAATTGAGGTCTAGCCTGAGCATAATTCATAAGATATGGATTTTGTTGTTGTTGAAAGTTTTGGAAAATAGTGCCTTGAGGTTGGCCTTGTGAACCTAAAAGGTATTCTTGTGAACCCAAAGGTTAACCTTGTGAACCCAAAGGTTGACCTTGAGGCTGCTGAGGACTGGACATCATGGTACCTTGAGGATTTGACATCATCGTACCTTGACGCTGCTGAGGTAGGCCAAGTTGACCTAGACGAACAAATATTTTACTTTGTTGAGGTGAGGGTTGTCCTTATTGGACAAAAGGTTGGCCTTGTTGGGTGTAAGGTTTTCCTTGTTCGCCAAAATCTTGTCCCTATTGAGTATAGGAAAAGTGACTCTGATGAGAAAAAGGTTGACCGATTGAACATAAGATGGTGCTTGTTCCACATAGGGTTCACCTGGTTTCACATAGGATCATTGTTGACCAAAATTAGGCCCCTATTTATATGCATAAGCCCTCAATGAATCCTAGACTGGCCTTGAAACCCTTTCATATTAAGGTTTGGATTCTGTAACTATTGAGAACTGTAAGGGAAATAGGGTTGTTGGTTGAGTATCTAGTTTTGAAAATCTTGCTAATACAGATCATAGGTTATCCCCACCAGAATAGATGATCTGAAAGGCATAGGTATACTACCAACAGGTTGATTAGATCCCAAAATGTGAGTTTGTAATCCACTCACAGACTGTCTAGCTAAAGCTCGAGAGACATTTGACAAGGATGGTTGCCCCCCAGTAATTGGGATCAATGGAATAGACATTGGTACACTCATGGTAGGTGCCAAAGAACTAACATAGATAGTTGGTTGTGTTGGAACATATGTAACTATGGTTTGAGCAGGGATGGTGGAACATGCACCAGATACAAATGAATGATATGTAGGTATTGTGGTAGTTTTCCAAATGGTGTTGTGGTATAACGACATTACACTTGAATCACCATAAACTAAATTTCCCAAGGACGTGTAACTAGATGCAATTGATGGCTCGATTGAAGGTTGAGGGTCCTGCCCCCTGTAAGGAAAGTGTTCAAGAGGGGACTGATGTCCTTCATACAAAGACTCTTCCATACCAATAATAGAGATTGAAACTTCAAGGGGAGATGAGACCTCACCTTTGGAAGCCATAGGTGGAAATAACTAATGAGCCGCATCATGATATGTAGATGGTGAAGGCACCAAAGGTACACCTCATGTGTAAAATAGGCTATAATTTCATTGAGGAGAGACTTCTATGGAATCAAACAGCGGATTACCAGGAAATGCAATGTAGCTAACTGGCTCATCAGGAGGATATCGAGTAGCAAGGGGTTGAAAAATTGGAAGGATAGAAAACTCAACACTTTGGGCTCCAACTGAGGGTGAAGTGTCATAAGAGACTTGTGATGATGTCCTTTCTGTAAAATATGATGAAGGGGAAGCCAAATTTGATGGTTTAGCGATGGTGAATTTGACTTAGTAGCAAAAGAGGAAAATAGGTGATTTATTCAAGGCTTTTAAAAATTTATAAGGATTTACTGAAGATGTGGCCAAGAAGTAACTTTATGGGTAAGCCATGTTATCATGGGTAGTTGATTTTAGAACTTAAAAAAAAAAAAAAAAATCAAAAAGGAATGATTTAGGAAAGAGGGTTTACCAAGTATCCATGAACTATAGAATAACTCTTTGCGAACCAGGAAGTACGGGCAGACAATCTCCCCGAATGATGTGTTCGGTGTGTCAAGTTCATGACATGGCACAAACGGTTACCTGTAGCTAAAGGATAACAACCTATTCGGGTCTCTTGTTATATACTAGATGGTACGGGGAGCACAATTTCATGTTGGTGCTATCTAATGTGTAACCATTCAATGAGAGCATCCCCATATACATATCATACGTGCCACAAGATATATATACTTCCATATGTGGGATGGGTTTTCACTCCCGGAATGCAAGACAAACTTTTAGCAACAACTTCCAGGTTTATAGATGGTGGAACATGTCTCTATCCTATACCTCTAAATGTTTTGTGTTAAGTTCCAAATGGTCCTTAGATTCATTGAATAAATTTTAGAATTTATCTTGAATTTAGGTTTCGGTTTTAAGGCCTTGAGGATGTCCCCTGAATTCCTAAAATGAAACTATATGAGAAAAACACAATTATTCATTTTGATGAAAACTATACTAATTGGGAGGAATAAGTTTACACAATCAATGCAGTAGTCAAGAAAATGCATTAAATGAAAATTTTCACTACTTCTTTCAATGCATGATCTAAAGAAAAATGAAAATTTCTTTCATTTTCTTAGTTTTCACTAAATGCACTAGAAGCAATGGAAATGAAGTCCTTCATTTTAGACGCAAAAATGAATGAAAAAGTTTTTTGTTGTTTTTTATGTAATCACAATGTAAAAATATGCAATAATCACTTCAAATGTAATCACTTTCTTTGAGTATTTATCTAATGAAATTCCTCACAATGCTACAAGATGCAATAATCCACATTCCAAAGAGAAATCCAAAATCATTTTCTCAAAAAAATACATTTTTCACTTTTCACATTGATCAAAACACAAAGAAAGATGTTTCAGCTAAAGACGAGCAATGTAATCTATGCTTGTTGATGAGAGAAAGAATCAAATGCACACGGAATGGACACACGAAAGCCCTAATCACATAGATCAACCGAAAAATGACCAAACCAAAAGGTTCAAAATAGATGAAAAAATAGACCCAATAGTGGGTCTCGAACCTAATGAAGCATGAAACCATTCAAATGACTCAAAGGACCTAGAAACCCTAGGATGATGAGGATTAAAATTTCGAAATAAAGAAGACCAAATATGAACTTACTAAGACAATCAAGTCACTCTATAGAAGAGAACAAGAGAAATTTGAGCATAAAAATAAATCTAGAAGGGTAAGACATTGACAATCAATGAATAGAAACCCTAAGAACAATCATATAGAAATTGGCGCACCTGTGAGGCTACAACTCACGTTGGAAGGGGATAAGTGCCCCTGTGTTAAAAAATCTATTGTTGATCAGTGTGCTTGTCAGAGAATTAACAATGTCGATCGAGGAAAATTACCAAAAACAAAATGGTTTGTCCAAATAAAGCTAGGCTTATCACTTCAAAATAAATATTGATGACAGTAAGCAATCCCAAAAGTGAGAAACAAAGGAGAGATATATATTCCACAAAATATGGATGAAAAATAAAAAACTCAAAGAGTGGAAAGAGACTAGAGGCAATTACTCCCCAGTGGAGTCGCCAATTTTTTGTTTAGGTAAATCCTCTCTATGGAGAGAGATGATCCCTATAGCCTTAGAGTGGGTCTGAGCAACAAGGGGAACAAGAAACAAACTAATTTCCCACATTATAAATGAAACATAGATCGAAGGAGATGGCCTACCTTAGTTTGATGTTGCAATATTTCTCTTCGTTGAATCTCCTTGGTCCTTTCATCTTCCAAACTTGATATTTGTTGCTACCAGCTTTCAATTACCTATTCAAGTGACTAAGAAACAACAAGAAACACACAAGTACAACATGCATATAGAAGAATAATATATCTAACTGATCAAGGAATGCTAGAATTCTTATCATGCACATGGACAAGAATCGAAAATAAATATCAGTTATATCATATTATTAATAGAAGAGGAGTTACAACCTACACCTTGATGTCGAAGCTCTCCTTCAGTGCGTATAAATTCGGGCATGTCTCCAAAGCACTATTTTTAAACACAGCATGATAATTCTAAGGGTCTCAACTCTCTCCTTAAAGTATTATGACAATCTTCAAACCTTTTTCTGCTATTCTCCTCTATTATGTTCTAACTAGTAGAGGCATTTGAAGGTGATCAATTTATAGTGATGGACGAGGGGATATTGATCCACTTATGATGGGAAAAATAATTATCTCTTTCTGAGGTTCTTTTTTTTTAGGAACAAGAGGCCCAAAGGAGGAAGCTCGGTCATATCCTAATCAACAAATATCCAGCTCTCTGCCCCTAGATATTTTAGGCCATGATGCTTCGTTTCCATTTTAAAAAATATTCTAGAAGTAGATCGACGTAGGCGTGAGGTCCATACTAACGTTGATCGGTGCTGGTCACAAGCTAAGGTAGAGTCATCAGCGCTAGTGAGACACAAAAGGGTCGCATTGCTCCAAAAAAGTGGGCTCTTAGGGAGCTACTCCTGGAATTATCAAAACGGAGATTGTTCTTTAGACTTTAAGGGATGCAAAGGAATTTTTTCATGATGGAAAAAGTACACATGGATCATTGAAAGGGTCCTCTAGGATTCGGGAATAGGGAGTATAGGGATAGTGAAAAAATGATGTTTAACAATATGTAATGTGAGTACATTGATTAATCATGAGATACAAGCTCGTAGCAACGATACCAACATTCCATTCAAGACTCTCTTTCCAAGATATACTAGATTTTGAGATCAACAAAGTACATGGTTGCTAAATCAATGTTCTTATTGGTGCTTAAAAATTTGAAATAAAAATACCATGACTCTTTTCAAAGCATGACTCTCACTAGTGTTTTCAACCATACTTACAAAATATTAACAAGTATAACAAGGCTAATTTTCATCCATTTCCACCCATAACAACATATGAAATAACTACAAAAAATGAGTGAAAAAAGCAACATACACATAATATGTAAAATTTGAAACTTTAGATGCAAGCACAACCACCCTAAGCTAATTAGACCTCCAATGGGTTGGTTGATCTTGCATACCTAAATATGTATAAGGAAACTCATACACACCATGTTGTATAATGACCATTTCTTCATATGACCTATGTTGCTACAATTTATTCCCCCTAATACAAATCACACTTATATAATATTAATGAGAATAAAGCAAAGAATAATGAGCTATAGTGTGGACGGGCTTGTCCTATTATGAACTTGAAGGAGAAGAGATTGTCTTACATCTCTTATTTGTTCTTATACTTTTCTTCAACACATATACTATTATCTGCATTTCTCATTCCTTTTTCTATTAGTTTTCTAATGTCTTCTATGATTTTTCATCCTTTTGAATTGAATATGACTACATTTCCTCTATTAGTCATTTGACCCATGCTCAAAGTGTTATGCTTTAACACTTGAACTAGTAATACATTATCTATATTTCTATTTTTGATATTAAGACTAGCTCTATATTTTTCATAACACCTTTGTTGGTGCCTTATTTCTGAGAATAACATCACCACCCTTTGTTTTATTGAAAGAGATAAATCTTCTCTTATCTCCAGACATGAGGTGAGAATATCCGCTATATATGTACCAATTATCATCTTCTTCTAATTCATACAATACAAGGCCACAATTAACTTGCTTCTCTTCCTTTTTCTTCCAAACTTTTGTAATATTATTGTTGATGGAGGAATACTATTTTTTCATTTTGTTAAATGAATTATTATTAATTTTCATATCTTGGATAGGTTCTTCCTGATGTCTAAAATGTCTCAAATAGATCATTGACTTTCCCATACACTGCTTTGCCACATCTCAAAATCTATTGCATGTATATCATCTTATGTGACAAGAGAAGGGGGAAAAGAACCATATGACTTATACCTCATGTTACTTTCATTTCCATATGATCTATAATTTTTAGCCTTATGAATAAATAAATTACATGAAAAATTAGCCTTCAACTAAACTTGAATGCCTTAGAACCGATAATATACTTGTGGAGATATTGTTTGCTTGAGTCTCAAATAATATAGTTCTACAATTGGTTCCAATGTGCCCAAAGTTGCGACACATAAAAGACTCAATATCATCCACCATGGGATAAAATAATTTTTTTTTCCTTCTTTCAATGTTTGCATTTCTTCCATATGCATTCACAAGTACAAATATTTTTCTTAAAAAGTTATTTCCTTGGTTTTTAGTTTTTCTACTTACTTGATTCTTTACCATGGTTTTCAAAATTTTCTTTATTGTCTCTAATATTTCATGCATATTTCTATTAGCTAGATTCTCCCTTAGCTATTTCATGAAAACCAACACCTGATTTAATGCTGGGAGAGCTTTGACTGCTGAGAATATTGTCCAACATCTTGGTACTATCTTCAAATGTCAACTATTTATCATTTTCTTCTAATTTAATTCTTAATGAAAATACCATTGGTTAGAACTATATAAATTTTAATGCATGCTCATGTGTGCTTCCAAGTCATTTCGTAGCACTAGCAAAGCTATAAATTTCGTAGGGAAAAAAAAAATATCAATTTCGTAGCATTCTTGACTGGGTTATCTTGTAGCACCAATGTGATCCTGTGAAAAAAAGTTGGCATTCAGGAAAAAATCTACATGTTTGGGAAAATAAAAAGAAATTTGAAATTTTCTTTTAAATCCAATTTTGTCTCAACTGTTTTGATAGGGTTATTAGTTACTTTTTCCAAGTGGCTCTGAGGCCCAATCTCCACCTAAGTCTACAAATCTCAACTCAAACCAACATAAAAGTATAAGCCTAGTGCTCTAGTAGAACACTCAAGATAAGCCACACATGAGACCAAAAGGAGTAGCCCATAAGGGTCGATTTCTTTGCACTACATGTCAAAAAAAAATTTGGGTTCTCGACTATATAAAGTGATAATGGATCAATATCATGATGAAAATGGGATAAATTTAATAGAGAAAAGAAAAAGTAAAATATTTTTTTTATTGATTAATCTGCTATTTTCAAATACCAACGCTACATGTTCAATTGTCGAGGTTTTAATTTCCAAGTGAAATCTTATTTATTTTCAGGAGTAATAGCTTGAAAGGCCACAATATCCTTGGAGAGTATAAGCCATCACACGCAGGGTCCTATTGCCATAGCCCGCCACAATACCAGGTGATTGATTTCAGGTGTAATTTTTCAACCCCTCATGCACCCATATGTCATTAAAGTTTAATGTTGAGGACGATCAAATTATACGGAAGTAAAATTCACCATAGATAAGGCACTTCTAGGGGTGCAAGTGTGTGTTTTGTGCCTTTTAAATTACAAATACCCTATGATATTTAATTGTTTATGTGATATGTTTCAATGCCATTTTTAGGTAGAGTATATATACTTATTTCTACTGCGATTGACATGGACAAAAGGGAGGCATTAGATCGAGTGGTAGTGTGTAGGGATTTCAAAAAGAAAAGAAATGTGGTATACGCTATTGGAAAGGTCAATGATTACAATTTTTTTTTCCATCTACAATAATTGAGGTCAAGCCATAATTCCAAATAGACATGAAATCCTATCAACACCAAGAAAAACACAAAAATTACTCAAGTGCCCATAATTCAAAATAAAATTAAGCAATCTTGATTTTTCACTAGCTACTTTGTTTTTGTTGCACATTGTTTATGTTTTCCTCAGAGGTTTTTGAGATTTATTTTGTAACCATGAAGAGCCCATGCCCTTCAACATGTCATTGGGCCAGAAAAGGTGCCGAGGTAGCTATTGCTCCATCTTTTGGGTTTTCAAGCTCAAGCCTTGATATTGAAAGAAAACCTTTTCTTTGATGCTTAGATTTTTAGTTGCTGGAGGAATTAAGTTATTGGATGTTCTTTTAATAGCTATTTCATGGACTCATTCGAAGTTAATTCTCTAGATGTGAGTGTTAAATATAATAGTTTCTATAACATTCCTAGGTAGTATCCTTACATATATGCACAATGTCACAATTGTAGGTAGTGAAATGAATATATTTATGTGAAATTTGTTTTCCATTTGGGGAATGATATGCCCCAAGCCATTGTGGAGAATGAACCTACACCTTCCAACTAAAGGATTGGTAAAATTACTTCTGAGATAGACATAATTTTTTAGGCATATAATTAAGAGTTAAGAGATCATATCCATGATAACAAGACATCAAGGTATCCATGCATAGGTAGAGTATTGAGATGGAGACGTCAAGGAGAAACCAAAGAAGAAGAAACCCATTATGTAAAGAAAACCAAACAACATATGGTTGTAACCAAAGAGAGTTTCCTTCCATAATGTAATTACATTGATGGTTTTTTCTCCTTGAAGATTTCATTGCTTTTCAATTCAATCCAGGACGAAAGAAACTTTTTGGCAAAAATGGTTCTAAGTGAGATGATTTTTTCGATATAAATCTATGTGAAAAAATAATTAGCAAAGGTAACTTGAATTCAATAAGTGAATATTGCATGTAAAATTATGTGGAAGAGTATCTTCAAGAATAAAATCTATAGTCATATTGCAGAATCCTAGATTTTAAGAATATAGGTGGAATTTTGAAAGCATTAGAAACAAATGAGTATATTTATGCATAATATCAATGAACCAAGGGCTAGGAGGTAGAGTTTCAAGGAATAAAATCAGATGAACATTCAATTCCATATTCTAGGCACAAACTCAACATTTAGGGGCATTAAAAGAGTAGAAGTGGTGGATATGATAGGATTCACTAGAAACATTCAACAACCCAAATTTAAAGGAATCAAATCCAAGAAAAATTGACCAAAAACCTCAATTATTCAAGACTCTTTTGCAATTATTTTCATATTTGGTGTTATTTTTATTTATTATTTTATTTTTATTTTTAGTTTAAGGAATTATTTTTATTTTTATTTTGCAAAAAACGTTTACACCTGGAAAAGGCCTTGTAATTTTCCTTTAAATTCCAGGAATTGTAATAGATCAGGGTTCCCACTTGATGACTCCTTGGGGGCCTATTGTGTTAGTGTGTTTTCCAAAAATTAATCAAGACTACATGGATTATAAGTACCAAGACTTTGGCCTCAAAGTTTCATGTGATGATGCTTTTTCAGTCTCTTTTCTTTCATGTGATTGTTTTCCATTTATATTAAATTTCACATTATGTTTTTCTTCAGTATCTCATTAAGGGTAAATATTTCAGAATTCTTCCAATTTAGATGCTCTAAAATATAGTAATCAATACTTTCAAAATCTTCCTTCAAAAGCTACTTTATAATTCACCCTTCCTAGGTTCTCTACTGTAGTGGATTATTATCTCCATTTAACCTTGAAATTGATATGATTATATGTCTAAGAAAGTGTTTTTTACCTTTCCTTTGATTATCCTTTGTTATATTAACCAAGTACCCAACAAATTTTTGGTGAAATTTCAACCTTGGACTCCATCACCCAATGTAATGTCTCTCTTTCCCAACAAAACCATTTTCAAACCCTTCACCCTACAGATGATCTAGCCATTGAGCTCATAAAATAGCCAGTCAGTTTTGGTTGAGTTATATAAGAGAGATCCCTCTATGATTTGTAAGGGCCAGCTTCCAAGTATAATTTGTTTGAGGTTACCTCAAATATCTTCTTTCACATCCAAGAGATTTTTAAGTGATAACGCCTCTATTTCTAATTTCTCACAGTCACTCTCTTTTTCTTTTAATTGATTGATTGTTACTTATTCAATATTTCTTGCCTCTTCTAGTTGGTTTCTAAACTTGATAATTTCCTCTTGACGAGAATTTTCTTCTTCTTCAAATATCTGAAGTAATTTCTTATTTTGTTAATCTGATTTTTCTAGATTAGTCTTTAGAGAGACAATCTCAAATTCAAATCCTTCACAATGTCTTTTCCTTTCGTTAAGTTGTTCAATCACTGCTTAATTGGTTACTTTTACTTATTTTAGTTGTGCTTGTAGGACTATCTTCATCTCCTCTGACTGATCCACATAACAATCTCTATTTTCATATACCTACAATGTTTCCTAGAGATTGTTAATCTTGTTCAATATAGAAACAAGTGTTCTTCTAATATTAAATTCATTTTCTAACCTTTCTTCTTTTGAATTTGTAACTCCATCAGATATGGAAAAAAGTAATTGATGGCTACACTCATCTTCAAATCGAATATTATTTCCTTCTTCAAATAAAATACATGTTGTTTCATTATTTTTCTCTTGATGTTTAGACCAAAAGGAAGTAAAATTACATGTATTTTTACACAGGATGTTTGTGGTGTTTGACCTTGTTGGCCGGATAAATTGTTCTTGCGGACAAGACCGATCTCCCTAGTGTCAGAAGACAATCTAGCAACAAACGAACAACTAAGTTTGTCTTTCTCTAGATATATTCGTTTTACAAATAAATGCTATGAAGGTGTTGATCCTACCTTAGATCCAAATGCTTATTTGTGGTCGTAAATCTTCCGTCGCATCAATAATCCTTCGTCGCAACAAGAGCTCTTTTGTCGCAAGAAAGTATCATCTTTCGTTGATCTGCAATCACAAACAACAAAATATCAATAGCACCTGTATAACAAATAATTATAAAACATACCTATCATAGTGATCAAGGAATCTATGAAATAAACGATCAAACGACAGCTTATTGAAATAAACAATCGAACAACAATTTATTGAGAAAAACAGAACTTGATTGTATTAATCTTAAAATATACAGAAGAACCTTACAACCTTAGCCTTGATGTTCGAAAGGTCTTCCCGGGGTCCGAAGCAGGAATCTCCTCTACTTTGATAAGTCTTGCACTCTTCCTTCAGGAGCACAAAGAGGTATGTGATCTTTCCTCTCAAAAGCTCAGCAGAAAGAAGTCTAAATCTTAAACAACACTTCAACTCAAAAATCTTCTTCAAAAAACTTAACCTTTGAGGCTACCCAATGCCTCCTTTTATAGAGCAGATGAGGAGGTTAGGATTCCACCTTTAAAGGGATAGAACCATCCTTCAAAGGGATAGGCTCCTCACATCAAGGGATTAGTTCCTTAAGGTGTGGGATACATGCACCTTACTAAAGCGTACTCATCCCCAAAAAATCTCATCTAGAACCTTCCAGAATTGACCAAAATTTAACTTTTTCGGTTTTCTTTCGCGCTTTTTGACTTTACAGGGGTACCGCAGGCATTACACTCGAAAAATATGTTCTAGAACGCATTTTATCTTCACATTACCTGCGTACCCTATCTTAAAACGCAGGTAGGCTTCATGTTACCTACGTACCCAAGGCTTTTTTGAGTTTTAAGGGTTTTTCCTCCATTTTTAGGAACTTTTCTCTGATTTTCAAGGTTTGGAATGAGGAAAAAAGGTTGTAAGACTTGCAGAGGAGGCATGTATGAGTGTTAATGAGCTCATACAGTTAGCAGAATGTCAAGGTGACATTTTTTAGTGTAACATACCTTCTTCCTTATATGTATCAATTTTTATTTAATCTCATTCATGGATGGCCCATAGGTTATCCCATACATCCTTCGTAGATTCATAGTGCATGACTTTATCAAGTTTTGAATCAGGTGTGCTATAGTAAAATTCATTTATTGCCTAATCATTCTTTTGTAGTTCTTGACTTTATGGGGATTTTTAGAATAACCATTACATACTAAATGTTGAATATTAGATCAAAGAGTTATTAATATAGAATTCATCATTATATTTTAATACCTAATAGTTTGAATCATTGATTAGGAGCATACCTTGATTATCCATCGCTTATGACATTCCATTATTCTACTATTGATTGTCCTTGATTGATAATTATTGATATTGTTGTTACATTTGATACATCACTTACACAGTCATTGTTGTCCTAAATTGTCTTCTTCTTCTAAGCTATATTTTTCTTGTGCTTATTTTTCATAATCCCTTAGGTCTCCTTCCAGTTTTTAAATTGATTGCTAAAGTACCTTATTTGATACCAATTTTTAGAAGTACTGAGAGGGGTTTGAACTTGTATTTCTTGATGAAGCAACTTTTTCCATATTTTCACTGTTATTTAAAAACTATTAATAGTATCAGTGATTAAGAAATAGAATACACATATCATAAGCATATATATAAGCGCTACCATCAAGACATTAACAAGTAAAAATCCAGAAATGCATGAGAACACCATCTAGCACATATAGACACTAGATATTAGGTGGAAAACCCAATTGTGAAAAACCATTGATGTTGTTGTCATTGTATTATGCTTATTAATATTAAAAATATTGTTTTACATCCTACACTAGTACTAATACTGCACATACCTTTACCTATTGGAGGCCACCACCTCCAATATTTTCTCCAACTACCATTGGAATGAAGCCACCCCTCCTTGAATAAGTTATATAGACACCACCAAAAGGAACCTACCACTCCCTTAAGAAGTTTTTCAACTACCATTGGAAGGAAGCCATTATTCCCTTAGAAAGTTATCTATATACCACCAAAAGGAAACTACCACTCTCTTACTAAAGGTTCCAACCCTCGAAATCTTGTGGACCTCATTTAAAAACATTTCACACCAGATCCACCTACAACAAAATCAACCATCATAGACCACTTTTGATCCAATTTTGAGACTTGGCCCATTTAAAATTTATTTTTCATTAACAGTTCTCAACATGATACTAAACCTCAGGAATAACTAATATGCTCACCAATACTTCGATGAATAAAAAACCTTTGAAATATCCATTCAATCAATATTTGGAAACATGTCCATCAAACTAAATACAAAAGTAACCCTCTCACGTAATAACATTGTTTCCCTCAATACATCAATTATCAAATAAGGCACAATAATTTTTTTTCACTCATACATCAATATACATTCAACATGCTATAGAAATATATAAATTTCTCTACATGAAACCTCTTGCAAACAATATTATC
This sequence comes from Pinus albicaulis, assembly GCA_034641835.2. Lineage (NCBI taxonomy): Eukaryota > Viridiplantae > Streptophyta > Pinopsida > Pinales > Pinaceae > Pinus > Pinus albicaulis. The sequence goes on from CM076581.1 coordinate 224,274,448, forward strand.
ATACAAACTCTCTCAATATCCTCTGAGCAATAAATACACAAATTTACTATTAGTTTCAACAAGGTAAATCCAGCTCATACACTTGTATAAATGTTTATAAACCAAAAATTTTAAATTACGTAGTCATAGCTACCATCGATGATTTAAAACTAGTTATAAACTGTCTTCTCCTACAAAGCGTTGTTAATATATATGAATTTTGGCAAAAAAACACACTATCATAGGTATAAATACATGGAATCAATTATAGGAGTACATTTCGATCTCTGTGTACCTCTTAGAGCCACTACCAAGTCAAACAAAGAGGAATATGCATTAAAAAATTCTCATCTCGGGCTTCAAATTATATAGCTCCATTTGCACCAATACACAGCTCCACATTCACCTGTCCAATCAGCCTCCTTGATTCGTGTAGATACACATCATAAATACACTGCACTAGACAACTATAGACTCATAATAAACATCTACATAGAAAGCATCAACTTATATATAGGCCCCTATAATCCAATCCCATAAGTTAAACATATCATTCAACTCACTACATAGAGCACACTAGGAAAACCATTACTAAATTATGCATATAAGGAGATAACTTGCACAATGAGACATGTACTTAATAAATATTAAGTTTTTTCTAACACATGTGTATTGGCTTCCCTAGCATCTTTGTCAATCTACTGCAAAACATTGATAGTCACATACAAAAATATTATATACCTATATTAATTCACTTCTCTATCATCCAAATAGGTACTAATACTAATCACTAAATTATGTCTACAAGAAAAATAACAACAAGCTTGGATTCACTAATCAATCTCCATTAGATGTTCAAACATACTATAGGTCATGTGATCATGTTTTCATCCTGTGCATTTCGACTTTTCAACTTCTATTGCCGCACTCTTCAACACACTCCATCACACACACATATTCAACAAGATATTAGACAACTACAAGATATATACATGATATTAATTCTCACTCTATTTTACCATTAACAAATGTACACTATTTATTTCTCTAATTTCACATCACATGCACGTTTTCTGCAACCATTAGGTCAATCCCAACAATAAGTATATAACCATGAAGGTTCAAGAAATTAGATCGACCCAATGACTAGATCGACCACTAATTGATCCATTATCAAACTTATCAATCTGTACCAAGTGAATCGATAAAACCACAACTAAACAATTAAGGCATTCATGTTGATTCAATGACCTAATCACCCACAATTTTTGTAGGCTAAGTCAAACACCCAGTTGACATTAAAAGCCTCTGTCATTGCACATCAGTCTATAACTTTGTCACTACAATCTATAACCTTTTCCATCGTGCACATTTTATCTCATTCTTATCTTCTTGTGTAAGGTTCATGCATAGTGTCATAACCTAGCCATTTCATACTAGGTAGATTGAAATACACCATGTAGGATGGGTTTCTACACATTAAAACACACTTTCACTCGAGGAAACAATTTACAGAACTAATTTCCTAAATTATTTCTAATTAAAACCTGCAAAACCCATAAGAATAATTAAATAAATCATTATTTATTTATCATTCCTTATTTATCCCTTATTTCTCTCATAAAATAATTATTAAATCATTATTTAGTAACTATCTCGAACTCGTTTTGACCACATCTTCTTAAATTAATTAGTAAATAATTTTTTATTTGTTAATTACTTTAACCATTTTCTAAATTGACTCAATAAATAATTATTTTTTGAGCTAGTTTACTAAATATTTTTCCATTTAAAATAATATTTCCATGTGTAAAATATAATAAAATACTCCTAATGTCTAGATCTTGATTTGGTCTAATAATTTATTATTAGTTTTCTAGATCTAGATCTATCCTAATATTTTATTATAATTTTTATCCTCACTCTCGACACATGACCATTTTATCTTTTTCATTATCTTCTTACAACATTTCAGCTCCCACTTATGAGTTAAAGGCACCATCATTTCCTTCTTCCCACTACAACCATTATGATATAAAGAGTTTTAGTTGAAGCACATGGTAGAAAATAATCCATCCCATGAATGGGGATATAATATATCTAAGTTTTATTACTCTCCTCACTAGTTGTTATATATAATGATATTTTTATTAATAAAATTTCCATTGGGTTTACATTATTTTGCACACTATTATTTTCTATTTTTCTTTTGCACGCCATTTTCTCCAAGGTTTTTCTAATAGTTTTTTGCAGATTTGAAGAGCATTAATCGGTCATCCATTGTTTTTAGGATTATCAATCACCAATAAGTTAACTGAGGGTTTTTGGTACACCTTAGATAAATCTTCATGTTGGAAACTAGGACAATACTGAGAGCCGGGTGAATGAGTATTGTAGGAATTTTACTAATTTAAAACTTTGTTTTCACTTTGAGTAAGAACAATAACACATCAAAGAGTATTTTTAGAAATAAGTATGACAAGAAATCATTTTTACAATTGATGGAACACACAAAGAACAAATAACTTCTTCAAAACTACTTCGATTTATTCATAAGGCAAGCTATAACTTCTTGTTACAATTTTCTGGCTACAACCAATAGAAAGCTACAACTCCCTTATCAGCTGCAATTGAATAGAGATGCAACCACAAGTATTTTCTGGAACCCACTAAAAAGAGCACCAACCCCTAATCTAAAAGCTACAACTTGCTCAACACTAACTCTTTCATCTTTCATCCATTGTCATACTAGAAAATATGAATGCCTTATTTTATTTCCCAAACAATTACTTCCTCAATAACTAACACCTTTAGCAATCTATGATCACTGAGAAACACCATGCAAAATTGAACTCCATCACATGAGATCTTATCTCTTCTCTTTATACATTTCAAATAGTTTTCTCAAGCATGTTTATACAAAACTTTCGCTTGATCTTTTTTGGATGTATCTTGCATTGAATCTATGCATTTTCCTTTAATTTTCCCTTATCTTATTCAATAGAATCTTTTAGAAATGTACCAAGTCATTAAACTTCAAAAAAAAAAATCTGCATGTTAAATTGAGCTCTTTTTCCTATTTTACCATTCTCACATTTTTATTTTTTTAGAACTTCTAACTTTTTCTACAATTAAATTTTTCTTAACTACTAAAATTGTTGTCAAACTAATATTTTGTAAAAATTTTGGCATTTAGTACCTTTTATCGTCTCCTTTACCTATTTTTGCACCATAGAACCAGGTCTCCGCGATTGTTGGCTTAGACATTGGGAAGTAAGTCTTTTTAAAACCTTTGCAGAACAAATCTATTTGTTAACGACTCCACGTCATCGGTCCCACTTCCACATGAAATGAACAAGATCTAGTGCTTATTTGATGGAAGAGCCTTTGTGACTCTTTATAACCTCTGCAACCCAGGTTATTACCTATTGTATAGAACCATATGTGGCCACTTAACTCATAGCCCCTCCATCCTGGAAGTTTTTTGCATGCCCCTTTATTCACCCGTCAAGGTCATGTCATCCGCTCGACGTCTCTTGTGGGTACCACCTGACACCTTTTTAATTGGTTGTAATTGTCATGTTTTCTTTACTCTATGTCCTAGTACCCACTTCCTGATGCTTTATTTTGTGCACTAATAACAACTCTCTTGGATCTCCTTTCCGGGATGAGTTTTCCTCTGTGGTCAACCATCACAACTAAGAGAAAATGAAATAACTCTCTGGCTTGAGTCATCTCCTCTTCATCCCGACATTCATTTATCCCATTAATTCTCTATTATGTTGCACCAAAACCTTTCGAGCTACTACTATCAGGATGAAATCATGCTCATGTCACACCTACCATATGTTGACCAATGATTTCTCAAACATGTCACCCAAAAATGGGTCATTCAGGTTCTCGAAAATACCAAAAATGACTGCCACATATCCACTACTGATTGGACCATGTCATGCTGACATCATCATTCATGTCATCTCTAAGAGCGAATAAGATGTTTCCAGTTGTCCTTGCGAAGAAGAAAGAAAGGGTCCTAGAGGCATTTCCTGCGAGAAATTTCCTTTGTTTATTAAAAAACCGTTGGGTCCAATAAACTAGTCTTAACACCATTCATGTGCAGTTTGTGGGTTTTGGAGGAGACGTCCTAGGGTAAAACTCTGTTGTTGATATATGAGATTGATGGCATGGGAAACTAACTATCGTGGCCACCAATATTTTCTAAAGGGACATCTAAGGTGTTGTCGGAAAGCCACAACTTGGAGCAACACATACCTCCTTGTGATTGGCTCTGTATGGCCTAAAAATCTTCCACGCATTCCTTTTCGGGCTCGTCCTTAGTAGGATGAGCTATGAGAGTGGGGAACCTCCACTTGTCTCCAATTTTTTTAATATTTTCTACCATATCCAACATCCACCGCACGACACTAAGACTTTTGCACCATAGCTATATTGTCGGGGTAACTCTATCGAGCAAGGTTGTCAGTTGCGCCCCTCCCTCGCCAATAAAAATGCTTCCATTCGTTAGGGGAATTTTTAGGTATAAAATGGGCATCCTAAGGAAATTATAAAATAATAGTGGAAATAATAAAATAAGATTTGACTACATCATCAAATTTTAGATGGAAAAAATAAAAAAATACTTTTTCAACTCATATTTTCAACTTATCTCCCAAAGGTTTTTCTCCAATTTCGAGGAGGAGTAATCGTTGGATGCGAAATTTAATTCCTCATCCAAGGAGTACCAATGTTTCATACTTTTGATGGTTCTCACTACATGAAAAATGAGAAATACATGAAAAACATGATTGTAAACACATTTTTTTATGTACTTATCATTTTTTGTGTAGAGGAGTCTATCGAAAGTATGCAACATGGGTACCCCTTGGATGAGAAATTAAATTTTTCTTCCAACAAGTACTCCCACTCGAAATTTGAGTAAAAATTGTTGGAGATAAGTTGAAAATACAAGTTGAAAAAGTATTTTTACTATTTTATTAATTTTTAAATTTTTTACCCTTTTACTTAAAAATGGTGAATCATCCCCCATGGTTGACATCATCATCTTGAATCCTATTAGTTCTAATAAAGTTTTTTTTTTCTGTACATTTCTCTTAGGAGGCCCATTTTAGACCTAAAAATTCCCCTAATGGCTGTGTTGTCACTTTGGGTTAGCCCATAAATCATTTTGGCCACTCTACTAGGGCTTATGACCTAGCTGGCCACTTCTCCCAGATTTCGATATGCAGCAAGACTCCTCTAATCAACTTTTAACTATGTTATTTTGGACTTAGGGACACCAGACTTTGACTGGAATTATATTTCAATCCAGGGGGCCATTTTGAAGCTTTTTCATACCATTGGAAATATCTTTCATATCTCTTCCCGTTTGAGTGGGGTTCATCTACTTTTGAGATGATATCATTCTCCAAAATTGGCTACAAAGTCTCTGCACCATTCTACCACCATGCCGCCATGTTTCTCCTTAATTATTCTTCCTGACACCTTCTTTGACACTCATGCCACCTATTTACATCACTGACCACTTTTTTTCCATCAATGACAACATATTTCAACCATATCCCCCTTTGGAATTGATGGAAACATCAAATTCAAATAAATCCTTTCAGTATTACTCCCCATGAGATGCACTTTTCTTATCCTTAATAATGTTGTGGTATTTTTGTTGCGCTTTAACTGCACACCCTATTTACTTCATTTTATTTGAATACTATTGATATATCCCCCTTTCAAATCAATGGAAAGTACACCATCATGCTCCCCTTGTCATCATACTTCATCTGTAAAGGATATTTCTCTGTCATATTGATATTATGTACCTAGCATATGCACCTTTAAATGTTGAGAATGCAACAATTGCCTTTATTCATCTTTAGGAAGAGCTAGTAGAGGGAAACAACAAGCACAGTTCCAAATATTTTCCTCAAATACTCAAATTATTCTCTAGGAAGTGGCTTAGTGAAGATACCAGCAACTTACTCTTTAGTAGGAACACACTTTAACTTCACAATCTGAGCTACAACTTTCTCTCTCAAGAAATGATACTTGATGGGGATATGCTTTGTTTTAGAGTGAAAAATTTTATTCTTTGATATACTAATTTCACTTTTTTTGTCAAAAGTAATGGGAATAGGATGATCGTAGAACACTTGTACATCTTGTATATTTTGCTTCATCCACAAAATTTGATTATAAAAATAAGTTGTTGCAATATATTTTTCTTCATCTGTAGATAAGGAATTGGAATCTTTCTTCTTTCACAACCAAGAAACTAGAATTTCTCCAAGAAATAAAGCACCACCACTCATTCTAATTTGATCATCTACATCACCTTCCAGAACAACATCGGTATAAATAGTGAATAAAACGTATTTAACTTTGGGGTACCATAGTACATAATCCATTGTTTCTCTTAGATGTTTGAGAATTCTTTTGGATACTAATATATGGACTTGTCTGGGAGCTACTTGAAATCTTCGAACTATAGCAACAATCTGCACGATGTCTGGTCTTGAAACTATCAAGTATCATAGGCTGCCAATGATGGATCTATATAAATTTTGTGCCATTGTTGGAGATTCATCCATGTTTCTGACCTTGGAGCATGTTACCATTGGAGTGATCACTAAAGATAATTTCTTTAGGGCTTTATGCAATCTGCAATCCAAGAAAGTAGGAAAGCTTTCCAAGCATGAACATCTCAAATTAGGCCTTCATATTAGCTGCGAATTCATTGGTCAATGAATATGTAGCACTAGAAAATATAATATCATCAACAGGTACTTCCACCACAATAATTTTTACTCTCCAGTGTCTCTAGTTTCAAAATCCCCTCGCAAGCCTATCGTATTTCTTCCTGTGGTGCACAAATCTCCTCCCACTCCCATTATATTCCATCCATCGGTGCCTAAATATTCTCCTCCCACTCCCATATTATCTTCTCCTTTCCACAAATCTCCTCTAAAACAAATAGTGCCCCCTCCAGTTCACAAATATCCTCCTCTAGAACACAAATTTCATCATCACGTGCACAAACATCAGCATCCTCATCAAGAAGAAGTGCATAATTCTGCAGCAAGGTCGACGATATCTCCTCCTCCCATGCACATATATCCACCCAAGCATGTAGTTATTCCTCCTCCCATTTATAGATGTCCTACAAAACCGATAAAACATCCCCCCATTCAAAAATCGGCTCCCAAACCCATAAAATATCCTCCTCGTGTTCAAAAACATCCTCCCCCAAAGTACAAAGTTCCACCCAACTCAAAACTCATCCCTCCACCGGTGCACAAATCCCCTGAAAACCAATAGTAATTCTACCTCCATTTCATCACATTGCTCCCATTTACAAGTCCCCCCACACTGCATATTTCCTTCTCATCCTGCTCACTAATAAAGCTAGACTTGTCTATTGCATGTATTCATTGATCTCATTTGTTATTTTTATTAATTAATTTTAATGATCGTCATTATATCTAATATAATCTCTTTGAATTTCAGGAACAATATTATAAAGCTACTTTTTGAATAATTGTTATTGTACGATGGTACAATATATATGCATGCACTAGTTTATTTTGTCATATGTATTCGTCGTGTTGGATCGATTCTTCCGCTTGAATTATTTTATTGTGTTTCAAGTCTTAAGTTCGTAGCCTTTCACAAATAAGTTGAAAATCATATGAAAATATTTTTTTTCCTGTTGGAGATTAATTCCAACTGCGACTGCAAACAGGAGGACGAAATTAAATTTATGATTTGAAGCTGAAGGATAGCAGCACAGGAAATTTCTTCTTTGATTCTAGACTCCACTCAGAAATGAGTTTCTAGTTTGAATGAGCCTGCAAGTTCAAAGTTTTTGTTAAAGGTTGTAACCTTTTTTCTGCAACGAAGACTATGAATTAAATCATTCCATCCCTCCATTCATTTCTGTACCTACAACCATTACACTATTCCCAAATCAGTTTGACTTACTACGTGTTTATTTTTTTTTTGAATACTCCACGTCAACAGTTGTGGAGCCCTCCATGTCCATGCAACATAAAATCTCCACCAATTATATTCGTATCGCAAGTTTTAAAGCCAACATTAGCCTCTCCTAAAAAGGATACGATAAACTTATTAAAGTTTTTGTATAAGGTTTTGAAATCCACCATGTCAAAAGTGCTCAACCAATGAGGGAGTGTTCGCATCATTTGGGTGCATAGTCAGCAGCACCCCAAATGGATGCAATAAACTCTTTAAACCATTTTTCATTTTAGGCTTTGAAATATGCAAAAATGATTTTACAAGGTTTCAACCTCGGGTTTAATGTTTTGTTATATATATTTTTTATTATGCCACGGCAACATAAGTTTCGATAAAGTTTGAGCTTTAAATCTTAGGATCATATAATATATATGTTTTAATATATATATATATATAGTATAAACATTATATGTTTACAATATATATAGAAACAACAATGTAAGCACATTGACTCTGTATGCTATGCATGCCCGAAGGCAGAAAAAAAAAAGACAGAGTGTGTAATGTTGAGACTGTGTGTTAAAGAAAAAAAAAGACAGACAGCAAAATAAAAATAAAAATAGAATGTTTTGTTTGTAGAAACTAAGTGCACCTTTTGTCTAAATCCAGAACTAAAGTTCTGAGGAGAAAATTTCATCTTGTAATAGCTTTATGTTTAAATGAAATATTTTTTTTAATCCATCTCTATCCAATTTTTGATCTCTGAGTTTGAGAAGAGGAATTATATTTTCCTCTCTGTTGTTCAGAATATTCAAAAATTCAAACATGGTATCAGAGCTAGTCCGGGCTTTTTACATTTGCTAAATAAGTTGAAGGAGGAAGGAGTTGTTGAAGTTTTCTCGAGCAGTGTGAAGGCTCAGCAAAACAAGGTATTTACCAAAAAAAAAAATTGTATTTGTTTTAAAGAGTGCAGTCCAGAGAAGTCTTTTAGAGACAGAGTTCATCTCTCAGTAGTGAGAAGGTTTATTTAAGAAAAAAAACACAGTCAAGTTTTTTTAAGCATAGTTCAGAAAGCTACTTATGGCAAGAGCCAACACAAGTATGAGTATGGGAAATACTCAACTCCCAGAGTTCAATGGGAAGAACTATGACTATTTGTAAATCACAATCAGAAACCTGTTTTCCTCTCCAGATTTATGGGAGCTAGTTGAGGATGGTTTAGAAGAACCAGTAAATGAACAAGCATATAATGCCTTAATATAGGTAGAGAAGGATTTTTTGAAGAGTAATAGGAAGAAGGACTGAAAAGCGCTCTTCTATCTCTATCAAGCAGTACATGAAAGTATATTTCCAAGAATTGCAGTAGCAAAGAGGTCCAAGGATGCATGTGATACCCTCCAAACAGCCTACCAAGGTATGGAGAAAGTAAAGACATTAAACCTTCAATTAATGAGAAGGAATTTTGAAGTCATTTGCATGAAAGATTCTAATACAATATAATCATTCTTCACATTGTTGATTGCATTGGTTACCCAAATGGGATCTCATGGAGAGACAATAGAAAAAAGAAGAATAATGGAGAACTTATTAAGGAGCTTACCCTCAATATTTGATGTGATAGTAACAACCATTGAAGAGACAAAAGATCTCTCATTGTTTACTATTGATGAGCTCCATGCATCGTTGATGACACATGAACAAAGATTGGGCAGAACAAAAAACTCATATTTGGAACATGCCTTAAGGACCAAAATTTCCTTTGGAAGAGGAAGAGGTCAAGGTAGAGGAAACTATAGAGGAAAAGGTAGAGGAAGAAGCCAAAATAGAGGAAGAAACAAACCTTCAAATAATAGTGGAAAGCGAAATAATAAAAGTAAGAATCAAAGCCAAGGCAACAACCAACAACGTGGAAAAAATCAAGCACATGGACAAAGGTATGATAAATCCCAAGTCCAATGCCATTACTGTAAAAATTATGGGCACTATGCCAACTAATGTAGGAAAAAACAGAGTGACATGGGTAGTAGAGCCAGTGCTAATTTTACAAAAGAAAATATTAGTCAAGAGAACTTTTTTTTAGCATGTAATATGGCTAAAGAGAAAAATAAAGATATATGGTTTCTAGATTTAGGATGTTGCAACCATATGACTGGAAACATCTCTATGTTTTCCGTGTTATATGAAAATGTGAAGTCTCAAATAACATTGGGGACAGACAGTAAAGCCTCTGTCATGGGAAAAGACAAGGTAGGTGTTTTTACAAAGAAAGGAGAAAGGAGATACATATAAGATATATACTATGTGCCTGGTATGAAGTGCAACCTTTTGAACATTGGACAACTCATTCAGAAAGGATACAATGTTTTCTTTAGGGATGATATATGCACCACCATCGATAAACTACCAAGCAAGAAATGCATTGCACAAGTGAAGATGATAAGAAAAAAAAAATTTCTTCTCAAGATGAGAGAAAATTTGAAGAAAGGAGTTGCAATGGCAACAATGACACAAGAGAAATTCTAAAGAGAAGCAAAGGATGAAAAATAGTTATGGCATATGAGATTTGGACATCTAAACTTTGGAGGTCTGAATTTTTTGCATAGAAAAGGAATGGTAAAGGGATTACCATTGATTGAAAAGCCAGACAACCTATGTGAAAACTGCATCTTGGGCAAACAACACAGAGAAAGCTTTCCATCAGGAAAGAGAATAAGGGAAAAATCACCGTTAGAAATTTTCCATTCTGATTTGTGTGGACCAATGCAAACATCATCATTAGTAGACAACCATTATATGTTGACCTTTATTGATGATTCCACAAGAAAAACATGGGTATATTTCTTGAAGTTGAAGAGTTAAGTGTTTGAGAAGTTCTGCCACATTAAAGCTCTTTTTAAGAATCAAAGTGGGCAGTATATTAAGGTCTTAAGGAAATACAGAGGAGGAGAATACATATCCAAATAATTTCTACATTTTTGTAGAGAAAATAGGATACACAAACAATTTACAGCAAGGTATACACCACAACAAAATGGAGTTGCTGAAAGGAAAAAGAGAACCATAATTGATATGGTAAGAAGCATGTTGAAGGAAAAAAAATTGCCAAATGAATATTAGGCTGAAGTTGTACATTTTGTAGCATATGTGCTGAATAGATTCCAAACAAGGAGTGCAATGAACATGTTTTCGGAAGAAGCATGGAGTGTCATAAAACAGTTTGTCACCCACATGAGAGTTTTTGGTTGTGTGGTTTATGCACACATTCGAAATCATCTAAGGAAGAAGTTGGAAAGTAAGGGGGATAAGTGCATATTTGTTGGATACAGTGAAGAATCCAAAGCATACAGATTGTATAACCCATCTACCAAGAAATTTATGATAAGAAGAGATGTACAATTTATTGAAGAAGAAGCTTGGGATGGAAGCATTAAGAAGACAGTGAATGGAAAAACTTGTTTGTCTCATGATGATGATGAGGAAGAAATGGTTGAAAGACATCCCTCATTAGCAGTACCACCCTCACCAACACAAGGAAGCAAGGAACATCACAAGTAGGTATTAGAACACCCTTGAGAAGTGATGACAATGCTTCTCCAAGAACATCACAAGGAGCAGATTTGATTTCTTCCACAAGCACAAGTTTAGCAAGTGAAAGAGGAACTAGATTCAGAAGTCTAAATGAAATATATGAGCAAGAGGAAGGAAATGACGGTATGAACTCTTTATTCACATTGTATTGTCATGTAGAAGATCCTATTCATTTTGAAGAAGCTATAAAAGAGAAGAAATGGATAGATGCTATGGATGAAGAGATAAATGCCATAGAGAAAAATAAGACATAAGAATAAGTTCATCTCCCAAAAGGAAAATAAGTAATTGGAGTGAAATGGGTTAATAAAAAAAAAATATATGTTGAAGGTAATATTGAAAGGCACAAGGCCAGACTTGTTGTCAAAGGCTATAAGCAGCAACAAGGAAGATACTATGAGGAAAATTTTGTACCAGTTGCAAGAATGGAAACAGTAATAGAAGTGTTGTCCATAGAAGCAAAACATAAGTGGAAAGTTTAGCAAATAGATGTGAAATCAACATTCATAAATGGAGTATTGATGGAAGAGGTATATGTTGAACAACCTCTGGGCTATGAGAAAGAATGCCAAGAGCACAAGTTATGCAAATTGAAGAAAGCTCTGTATGGGCTAAAACAAGCACCAAGAGCATGCTATAGTAGGATAGATGCCTATCTACTGAAAAATGGATTTTAGAAATGTGAACGAGAACCCACATTATACATCAAAGAAAAAGATGGTATGATGTTCATTGTTGTTTTGTATGTTGATAATGTGATATTCACAGGTAATGATGCTTACCTCATTGAGAATTTTAAAAAATTCATGAAGGATGAATTTGATATGACTGATATGGGATTACTAAGATAATTCTTAGGAATAGAAGTAGAGCAAAATGAAAATAAAATTTTTATTTCTCAAGAAAAGTATGTTAAAGAAGTTTTGGAAAGATTGAACATCAGGATTGCAAGGCATCAATTACTCCTACAGTGATGGGATTGAAACTAAGTAGAGAAGACAGCTGCAAGGATTTTGATCCAAGTTTTTACAAGAGCATAGTTGGCAGCCTCATGTATTTGACTGCAACTAGGCCTGGTATTATGCATGTTGTAATTTTAATTTCCAAATTTATGGAGAGGCCAAAGGAAGCAGATTGGCAGACAGCAAAAATAATTCTGAGGTATGTTAAAGGAAGAAAGGCGTATGGAATTTTATACACCACTTCAAAAAAATTCGAATTGATTGGATATACTAACAATGATTGGGCTGGAAGTATAGATGACAAGAAAAACACCTCTGGATATGTTTTTCATATGAGATTAGGAACCATTTCACGGGCTTCTGAGAAACAACCAATTGTGGCTTGATCAACAGTAGAGGCAGAGTATGTGGCAGCTACAACAACAACATGTCAAGTAGTATGGATGAGAATAATGTTAAGAAGTTTGTGTCATGAACAAGTAAAAGGCACAACAATGTATTGTGATAATAACTTAGATATATCTTTATCCAAGAATTCAGTGTTTCATAAAATAACAAAACACATTGATGCCAAGTATCACTACATTATAGAGCTAGTGAGCAATGGAGAAATTGTTTTGCAACATTGCAGAATAGAAGAGAAGTTTGTTGATATATTGACAAAACCATTGGGGCAGAAAAGTTTTAAATATCTCAGAAAATTTTTGGGTATGCAAGAGTGCAGCAGTTGAAATTAACGGGGAGTGTTGGAAATTAATTCCAACTGTGACTGCAAATAGGAGGACAAACTTAAATTTATGATTTGAAGCCGGAGGACAACAGTGCAAGAAATTTCTTGTTTGATTCTACACTCCACCAAGAAATGAATTTCTAGTTTGAATGAGCCTGCAAGTTCAAATTTTTTGTTAATGGATGTAACCTTGATTCTACAATGAAGAGTGTTATTTAAATCACGCCATCCCTCCATTCATTTCTGCACCTACTTCCATTACACCATTCACAAACCAGTTTGACTTAACGCGCAATTATTTTGTTTTTGAATACTCCATTTCAACGGTTGTGGAGCCCTCCATGTTGACGCATCATAAATTCTCCACCAATCATATTAATAGTGTAAGTTTTAAAGCCGACGTCAGCTTCTCCTAAAAATAATGTGATTAAACTTATTAAAGTTTTTGTATAAGGTTTTGAAATCTGCCATGTCAAAAATGCTTGACCAATGAGGGAGCATTCACATCATTTGGGTGCACAGTCAGCAGCACCCCAAATGGATGCGATAAACTCTTTAAACAATTTTCCATTCTAGGCTTTGAAATCTACGAAAATGATTTTACAAAGTTTCAAACTTGGGTTTAATGTTTTGTTATATATTTGTTTTATTATGCCGTGACGACATAAGCTTTGATAAAGTTCTAGTTTTAAAACTTAGGGTCATATAATATATATGTTTTATTATATATATATATATATATTATAAACATTATATTTTTATAATATATATAAAAACAACAGTGTGAGCACATTGACTATGTATGCTATGTATGCCCAAAGGCAGAAAACAAAAAGACAGAGTGTGTAATAGTGAGACCGTGTGTTAAAGAAAAAAAAAAGATAGAGAGTAGAATACAAAGAAAAATAGAACGTTGTCTTTGTAGCAGCTAAGACTATGTTTGTAATAGCTTTATGTTTAAGTGAAATACTTTTTTTTTAATCCATCTCTCCAATTTTTAATCTCTGTGTTTGAGAAAAAGAATTATATTTTCCTCTCTGTTGTTCAGAATATTTAGAAATTCTGACATTTCCCAAAACAATTTCTAGTGTGTCATTTTAGTACATTTTCTCTCTCGAATGAATACGTGGTGTATCAAATGATGGACTGAAACGCGGGGAGAATAACCTGTGTTTAAAGGAAATATTGTAATGGTCGATTGTTCATTGATATATTTCCTTTTGCATGATAAAATAAATGGTGATATCGTGACTGAAATAATTTTCAACAATCTAATTGTTTTTCTCTTTTTTCTTTGCGGTGTTATTTTAAATTGGCACATGGAGACTGAAATAACTTGCGGTAGTATTATTGTTTTTCTCTCCTTTTCCAAGGAAAATTTGATTTAAATTTTGCAAAGAGTCTGTTTTTTTTATGTTCTAGTTATGGAATTTGTAGAAATGAATTGAATCTGTAGAAAATCAACTGGCGAGGGCACTAAATTCATTTATATATTATCAAATTAAGATTATGTATATATATATATATATATAATATATATATATATATATATATATATATATATATATATATATATATATTATCAGATTCGTAGAAAAAAACCTAAATTATAGTATCAAATTCCAAAATAATTTCATGTCGCCAATGGCTCACTCGCAACGTGAGGTGCAACCACTTAGTTTGTTTCCTTTGGGATAAAGTCATCTTAGTTAATTATATTTTCAACACACCAATGAGTCACATGCAAAAAGAACTTAAATCTTTTTGTGGAAAGATCTTTCAAAAAGAAAAAAACATTGTATATTATATATGACAGTACATTAGACAAATGATTACATTCTCAACTGCATGCAATTGAGAAAAACCTGATTCTCATCGCCACAGTATGCCCAGATCCCCCTTCTAAGAAAGAAAAGAGGCCTAAAATACCATGGGGGAATCACATATCTCTGGAGGGCATGATACCACTCCAAAAAAAATATCAGACATTTAAATCTGTCGAATTCATCCACTCCTACATCATTATACAATATATCACATGTGTATTATTAGTGCAAGTGGGCACTATGTATTCCAAATGATACCATTTCCTGAACAAAATTTCAAATTTTAACAAATATCGAATTGCAGACAAAAACAAAAATAAAAAGAGATTAGGCTTGGATGATGAAGGAGAATAACCCATGTATATCGAATTGCAGACAAAAATTAATAGAGACCAGGCTCGCCTGATGAAGGAGAATAACCAATGTATGATCGCGAGTTGAACTTCTATTGTATAAGATAAATTTTGGAATTGAAGAATAGAACAGGCTCGCTTGAAAATATGTAGTACAAAACAAGCTCACTTGAGATGATGAGAAGCATAAGAATAAGTCTGTATAAATAAAAAAACCACTTGCATATGAAAATATGAAATAAACCATGGCTAGAAATGATAAAAACCTGGCTCTCCTGTAGGATAGATAAGTTAGCTATGGAATCAGAATAGAGCTATTCCAAATTTGATTTCCATCCCTGAAATGAGCTACCTGCAAAACCCCAAAATTAGCATTGATACCTCGTTTTGATAAACCATTATCCCTCATGTTTTTTTCTCTATATATATGAAAAATAGGAAGATGGTTCAATCTCTGCCATAACCTTTGTGTCCTCTTTAGCCATCCCTGTAGACCTGGATTTCTCATATTGTGGTTACTAAAATGCAATCAACAACAAATTTGGAGTCTCCCTAGATAAAGACCTCCATCAAGTTTAAATTGATGGCAGCAAGGAGGCCACCCCATAAGGCCATAAGTTCCACTTTGTTGTTGGTGCCCAGGCCCCCATTCCAATATGTATGAATCCTTTCTCACTGAGAAAATTTAATCCAAGCACCATAACTAGTGATACCTTCACTGCGCACCCCATCAAAAAAAATAGCAGGAATGGAGATCTCATGAGGCCGAATTCTGTGGGAGCCATCCAACACCATAACCTCAGATGGAGTCTTCTCATCAATCCACCTCATAATGGCAGCGTAAATGTAAGGAAGTTGAAAAGGTTTACTTTCAAAGATAAGCCTATTCCGTGCCAGCCAAACCTCCCATATGAAGAATAATGGAAAGGGTCGGAACTTACTATTTAATTTTTCCCATTTCATAGAAGTAGAAATAAAATCCTTCGAGACCCATGATGGCTCTAATATATAACTGCTAAATAGTTTCCATAGATGAGTGACAACCGAGCACTAGAAGAATATATGATCGATAGATTCCTCCTCTTCACCACGTATAGCACACCTTCTTGGCCTAATAGTCCCCCCGTTAATAAGACCATCCCATGTAAGAATTTTACCCCTCCAAACTAACCAACCTAATAGTACAATTTTAGTGGGTATCTTTCTACACTAGAACAGAAAGAATATCCTAGAGATTTGAACTGTGTATAAGGCAATATTAATGTTGTGATAGATGTATTTGACAATAAAAGTATCCCCAATTGTAGGCTGGTCCTAAATAACCTGATCCCCCAGAGTGCATAACAAACACTAGCTGCCCTTAATGAATCATAGAAGTGATTCCAACCTGCTGCATCATCACTTTGAAGGCCCATTTGTTCAACAATTTTGAATACAGGGGCACTAAAAGACCAACTATGTATAGTTTGAGATAAAAAAATGATGCTCCTATGTGCAAGAAGATGGATGAGATGGGGAGATGGTTTAAACTATGTTGGAAAACCCAAAATTCCTATGAATCCAAGAGGAATGCGGCTACCATTGTAGTGTCCCTTCTTGGTGAGATGGCTTCGATGACACTTAGATATGGTGATTTTGATATAATGATATAATATTATGCATGACAGACTTATGTAGATGCTTATATGCTATAGACTTGGTTTGGCTCGCTTGGTTGTTGTGTGCTTATGATAATATCTATGGTTGTGCGTACAAGAATTGATTTAGTCTAAGAGCTTATTAGAAATTTCTTTCTCTTTGGGTATCCTATTTTGGACTTAGGTGTATGACATGAATAGTGATTCAAGATTGAGACATAGATCCATGGATGATCATGGTTATATGGAACATATGGCTAATTATGATTTATGGATGATACATGATCTCTATGAGTATATGTACGTAATCTCGTACTAAGAATTATGTGGAAGGGGACTTGTTCATTTCCAACAAGGATGCTCAAGTTATAAATGACTGCGGAAGTCATTTCTCCAAAACAAAAATGAATGTGGAATTCATGTGTAATCTTTGGTAAAATGTTAATAAGTTAATTATGAAATTCATTTGATTTATTTGATCTATGAGATTGTGATGTGTGTAGGTCTTGGAAGAAGACCTTACCAATGAACCATTAGATGGGTGTGAGCTCAAAATCAGTACCTTAAGGTGAAGCGCAGAGTTTCAAAGCAGAGTAGATGAGAAGCCATGGAAATTCGGGCGTGGAGTCCTAAATCCATGAAATATAAAGACACAAACTCTTGGATCTACAAAGAAATGTTTGGGGCACGGAGTCCTGAATATTTAAAAATATCAAGGTGTGGAATCTTGGATCTTTAGAGCAGATCAGGGCGTCGAGTCCTCAATCTACTAAGGCATGGAGATGCATACAATAGGGGTGTGGAATCCATATTCTCTGAAAGAATAATATCACTCATGGGAAGCTCAGAGATGAATTTCCTTAATAAAATATCATTACTAACAATTTTGGAGTAAATTTCTAAAAATAAAAATTCATGTCTACCATTCAAAGTATGAGTTTCCAAAAATAGAAAATCACCTCCAATCAATGGGTAATCAAGTATACATGAAGGAAAATCACTTAACTTATGATTAATCAATCGTAATAGTTCAATCTCAAGTTAATCCTCAATATTATTAATATTATTAACATTATTATTATATTTTATGAGACTATGATATTATTATTAAAAGGGAATTATATCTCCCCAATCACTTCACACCTCTCTCCTTGATGATTCTCATTGCTCTATGTAACTCTCTGTCTCTCTTTTAATAATCCATTACACTGTCTTTTATGCACTCATCAAAGAATTTCATATTCCTCTTACGCTCATTAAAGATGTCATAAAATATTCCTCTTACACTCTCTTTAATGCATATGTTACACTCTCCTTAATTGAGGCATGCATACCTCTCGTTAATGGCATGAGTTACACTCTTCTAAAAGGAATACAAGGCATGCACATTACTCCTCTTTTATGACAATAATTGGTTGCTCCTCCTATATATGTGCCTCATGTATTCTCACTTGGGGGGGTGCATGGGGAGGACTTGGTGAGTAGCCAATTTCTTTTGAAATGAATTTGAGATACCCAATTTACTAAATTACTAATTATTTTACATGGTGCAACTGACCATGAGTGGTATTTGGAGGAATTGAAACTTATCTTCCTCAACTTGCCTTGGCTTTCTCTCTATTGCTATATTTTGGTACTGCTTGTGAGCTTTTACATCTCGGGGGTTTCAGGGGGAGGAGTTCTCCCTGGATATGGTTGGGTGGAAAACTGGATGGTTCAAATGAGTTGGTTAAGGGATCAAAGGTGGATCATATTCTCAACGATTGGAGCTGAATATTTCTTCATGTATAATTTCTATTGTCCTAAAATTATAGTATAGCTTTAGCATAAAATAAAAGGTAGACATTTAAATTGTTGTTAGCATCTAATTTTGGTTTAGGCTTGTGTTATCTAGAATATTATTGATTAGTTAAAAATGAAGACTAGATCAATCTATATGTATGGATGTTTAGATCTCAATATTGGAGTTATTATTGGTGTAGTTTATGGTACTAATCTTGGTATTGTAGCATTTGAGAAAGGAAAGCCAAATATTGTTGAAGGTAATTGCAATAGACAAACTCTAAAGGACTTGGATAAGTATTTCATAATTTATGGTTTTGTTTCAAATAATTAGATGCATGTTTTATAAATGGTCTTAGGATATTTTTCAAAGTGTTTGACAAAATCCGTGAATGGGTACTGTTATCAATTTATTTATGCATGAATAAGTGCTAACTTGCAGCTTACATCAGAAGTAAGGAAATGGACAGAATCAACCCTTAAAAGAAAATGCAAAAAAAATGGCAACTAAAATATGGTTTGGAAGATCAAATGCTTGAGGTAGGTTACTATCAGAATTTTGATACAAAGCCTTAATGGCTGTAGCATTCAAGGCTGCCATGTGTTTGTCAAATTGTAGAAATTTGTGCAAAAATCTTGTCAAATCATGTGAAATGAATTAGCTTGTGGGTGGAAAAATGTTTCAAGAACTCATATTGTGGATTTAGAAATTTGTGATTTCAATGAGCATATCTTAGTAGTATAACTATGCGTGGTTTTCCTCATGTAGAAGTGTAGTTGTAAGTTTTCATTCCATATGTTTGACAAAAGTCATAAACGAAACATTTAGGCTACAAATTTTTGTTGTTTTCAAGAATCTCTTTCATGGGAATTTTTAATTCGATTCAGCCTAACATCAAGGGGTATCCGTGCCAAAATAACATGTAACCCCTGATTCCATTCCAAAAAAATACTTTTTAGAACCCAGATCGGAAATCTGGGAAGTTTGGAAGATTTCTGCTATGAGTTATGTGCATTTTTTGTTGAGTCTTTGATGAAAGACTAAGATTATTTAGTCCCTGTTTTAAGATGACAACATTTAAAGTTTCAATTTCTGAATTTTATGAGATAAATTTGTTGAAGAATAATCTTAAATTCATTATTGTTAAGTGTTTAAAAAAATTCCTCAATGACTTTTAATTGGATGCTTGCAAAGTGTTTGTCATAAGGGCTCAATGAGTGTAGAGTGCATGTCTGCAAAGTGTTTGTCAAAAGTCTTGAATGGCTATAGATTTTGTGCATATAATTTTTTAGTGTAAAATTCTTAGTTACTGTTGTTTTTATGTTACTATAAATTATAAATAAACTATTTAATGGGTGTAGCTTCTTATGTTTGCAAGTTTTTGGTATGAATGTGAAAATTAATTTAATAATTTTCTGAAGTGTGAATAAGACAGTTGTTTCTTGTATTATCTAAAGCTTTCATAAAAAAAGGGCTTGTTGTTGGAAACAATTTTACAGTGACTAATTCTTTAGGATTTTGTGTAAAAATGAGTATTAGTGATTATGTGACATCTACTTCTCTATCTTATTGATGGTGGGTAAGGTGTGACCTTACATATGGTATCAGAGCGAGTTACAATGCTAGGGCCTAATGGGCCAACATACTTACTTGTAGGTTGATGATGTATGCATATTGATTTTTCATGCTTGTTGAGTTGTTGTATATCTTGACTTGGAAGCATATTGGTTGCATAGAGGATATTACTATCATTATGTCATTTAGAAACTCATAAAAAAAAAATATTATTCTGATATTCCTTTATATTTTTGTTAAGACATATTATCAGCAATATGTTAAAATGCTTAAAGACATGCTGGGAAAGGATGTGCTTGAGAAAGTTGGGGTTAAACCCAAGTATGTGAATGACTTGATTTTCAATCAATGAGTGAGATAGGTGGAGTGCATGCATGGTTTCATATGTTTTTAATGCATCATTTTCAATGTGATATGGGCTTAGTAGCCATCTTTACTAGATGAAATTGTATCTACCAAGAAGAATATTGGCTTAATTTGGACTATAGTATGATGACCTTGGTGTGTATGCTTTGGGAATGAGTAACAAGTGTAAGATTGAGATTTCATTAACGTGATGATTGAGTTCATCATGATAATTTTGAATCTTTTCGTGCCTACACTAAAAGAAACTTAACTAAAAGCTACCTTGAAGGATGTCACTTTTAACTGTGAATGTAGATTCAAGAGTAATGTATGTGTATTAATTAGATGTGTTTAAATATGATTTGGGAATACATTCTTAATGAGTAACAATGAAATTTCTCTAATTTATTTAACATGATTTTGTGTATTTTGGGTTGACATTAGGCATCAAATAACTTTAAATTACTCAAATACTAGGTTGAGGTATGACCTTCCTAATAAACAAGAGGCTTAAATGACTGGTCCATGAAGGGTTGTGGAAGCCATTTTAAGGAACACTTGAAGGTTATGTTTTCCTTAATCTAATGTATGGGTGTGGAATCCATACTAACATATATCTATGAGAAAATGTATGGGTGTGGAATCCATAATAGCATATATCTATGAGAAAATGTATGGGTGTGGAATCCATACTAACATATATCTATGATCTAATGTATGAATGTGGAAACCATACTAGCATATATCTATGAGAAAATGTATGGGTGTGGAATCCAACTAGTATATATATATGACATATGAGATAAGTAATGAGGTAAGGTATGGGTGTGGAATCCATACTAAAATATATCTATGAGCTAAGTAATTCTTCTGGTTACAATATTTTGATGGAATCCGATATTCATGATTAAGGAGTGATTATGTGTAATTAAATTTAAATGGATAGAGATTTGTAACACAAATTTGCTTGAGCTTTAAATCCATTATTTTATTTTTATTACAAATGAAGATATTAAGATTCGTATACTGAACACCATTAGGTGGTTTGGAATGTTTGGAATGACTGATTTTGATATATGGATTCAAGTGTGAATTATATATCTATCCTCTAGTATTGTAATCCTTTCGTATGTGTTAAATTTAGGTAGAATTAAAATTACTTTCAAATTCTTGAAATGTAGAAAAAGATTATTGTGATAAGTTGATGAAATAACTTTTCTATTGGCTTAAGACAAATTAAGTCTAGGAAAGCCATAATAGTCTCTTTAATGATTTTATCAGTTGAATATTGGTTGCATTATATTTAACCAAATTACTTACATAAATTATGAGGATTGAATTCATGTATTGCTCTAAACTATTGTTAGTTAGGCGGTCGTGTCAAAATTCAAATTGTTTATAAATTGTGAAGATAATAACATGTTTAGAAGGTAAATGTTTTATGTGGTAAGAACTTGTTTTATTTTAAATTAAAGAAAAAAAAAGGCATGTGATTAATGAAAAGCCTATCTGAGCTCTTGTTTTACAAGAATATGTGCTTGCAATATTCTTTTGAGGGAGAAATTGAAGGAGAGTGAGATCACATTTTGATGAATTGGAATTCTTACATGATTTAGAAGCCTAAGATGAGTGTATTTTATGTGAAATGGAAGAGATTGGTTGATTTAGGAATTTTTTTGTTGGGATGTATAGTTTTATGAGTATTTGTTAGTCCTACAAAATGTTGTAATAGTTTGAGAGGGTGGTAATTATCCTAAAAAAAAAAAAAAAAGGTCTAACTTTAGGCTAGAAATTCCCTTGTGATAGTCTAAATCTTGTTTAAATTTAACAAGATTAATCACATTTTGAGAAATGTATGGTTTTCATAGCTTTTTGTTGTGTATGTATTAATAGTAAGGAATAAGACATGAAATCAAATGATTTTATTAATTGTTGAATATAAATCATGACTGATTTCATAGTTGGAAAACAAATTGACTTAAAGTTATCAAGGTTACCATATTTTCATAAGTGTGAGATTTGTTCTTGATTACAAGTTGCTTTCAAAAATATATCATTAATCTACTTTCAGAATGAAGATCTTCTAACAGATTCATTCATAATTGATTCTCAAGTTAGAGAAGTGAATAATAATGAAGATTATGCAAACTAAAGGAATGATCTATAATACATAAGTGGGTCAATGAGGACTGTATTTAACCTTAGGTTGTTAGTTAAAAAAAACAAAAAAAACAAAAAAACAAAAATGGTGCCTTGAACCTCAAATTGTATTTTTCTAAAGAGTAAACGTTTAGTAAAAACTAAAGATAAATCCTAAATATTTCAATTGCAAGGATGTCTTATGGAATGAAAAGAGGAAAATTGGATTGAGAAGACATAAATCAAGTGGGATGTAAGAGTGTGTTTTATATATAACGTCATGTTTTGTTGTGTAAGAGTGGGTTTTATATATAACATCATGTTTTGTTGCGTAATTTCACTGACAATTGTATGTGGATTATTTTATGCTTATTGTATGCCAATTTGATTGTGATATGGGATGGACCATCATTGCTGTGTATAAAACCAATGTGTGTTCTATTTATAGCTTGGAAATCTCAACATACTACAGAACCAATAAGATGACACATGTAGGATTCATATAGACTATGAGAAAGAAAAACATGTAGAATATCAAATTATTATGGATAAATTAACTAGATATCATATCAATTACATACAATAGTATTTTTATATGGTACTATAAATTGTATGGCTGGTTTTGAGATAGAAATATTTGGTATTTTATATCAAAACATGTCTAATATGGCATGGATATATTTTCTACTTGATTAAGAATGGTATTTTTAGTTTTCACTGATTTTCTTCCAATTTATAAAACATTAAACTATGGATTGACATGAAGAAAAAAAAATATATCAAATACATATACATAAGGTTAACAACTTATTGATAGGAGAATCTAAAATAACTAAGTATCTTATGACCGTAGGAAAAACTTCAAGCCAAGTTTACCCCAAGAGGGGGAGTATGTAGTGTCCCTTCTTGGTGAGATAGCTTTGATGACACTTAGATATGGTGATTTTGATATAATGATATAATATTATGCATGACAGACTTATGTACATGCTTATATGCTATAGACTTGGTTTGGGTCACTTGGTTGTTGTGTGCTTATGATAATATCTATGGTCGTGTGTATAAGAATTGATTTAGGTTAAGAGAATATTAGCAGTTTTTTCTCTTTGGGTATCCTTTTTTGGACATAGGTGTTTGACATGAATAGTGATTCAATATTGAGACATAGATCCATGGATGATCATGGTTATATAGAACATATGGCTAATTATTATTTACGGATGATACATGATCTCTATGATTATATGTACGGAATCTCGTACTAAGCATTATGTGGCAGGGGAGTTGGTAATTTCCAACAAGGATTCTCAAGTTATAAATGACTGTAGAAGTCATTTATCCAAAACAAAAATGACTGTGGAAGTCATGCATAATCTTTGGTAAAATGTGAATAAGTTAATTATGAAATTCATTTAATTTATTTGATCTATGAGATTGTGATGTGTGCAGGTCTTGGAAGAATACCTTACCAACGAACCATCAGATGGGTATGAGCTCACAATCAATACTTTAAGGTGAAGCGCGAAGTTTCAAAGCAGAGTAGATGAGAAGCCATGGAAATTGGGGTGCGGAATCCTAAATTCATGAAATAAAAAGACGTGGAGTCTTAGATATATAATAAAAGGATTAGGGCATGGAGTCCTAAATCCATGAAATATAAAGACACAAATTCTTGGATCTACAAAGAAATTTTTAGGGCACGGAGTCCTAAATATTTAAGAAGATGAAGGTGTGGAATCTTGGATCTTTAGAGTAGATTAGGGTGCGGAGTCCTCAATCTACTAAGGCGTGGAGATGCATACAATAGGGGTGTGGAATCCCTATTCTCCGGAAGAAAAATACCACTCATGGGCAGCTCACGGATGAATTTCCTTAATAAAATATCATTCCTAACAATTTTGGAATGACTTTCTAAAAATAGAAATTCATGTCTACCATTCAATGTATGAGTTTCCAAAAATAGTAAATCACCTCCAATCAATGGGTAGTCAAGTATACATGAAGGAAAATCACTCAAATTATGATTAATCAATCGTAATAGTTCAATCACAACTTAATCCTCAATATTATTAATATTATTAACATTATTATTATATTTTATGAGACTATGATATTATTATTAAAAGGGAATTATATCTCCTCAATCACTTCACACCTCTCTCCTTGATGATTATTATGGCTCTATGTAACTCTCTCTCTCTCTCTCTCTTTTAATAATCCATTACACTCTCTTTTATGCACTCCTCAAAGAATGTCATATTCCTCTTACACTCATTAAAGACATGTCATAAAATATTCCTCTTACACTTCTTACAATCTCTTTAATGCATATGTTACACTCTCCTTAATTGAGACATGCATATCTCTCCTTAATGGCATGAGTTACACTCTTATAAAAGGAATACAAGGCATGCACATTACTCCTTTTTTATGACAACAATTGGTTGCTCCTCCTATATATGTGCCTCATGTATTCTCACTTGGGGGGGTGCATGGGGAGGACTTGGAGAGTAGCCAATTTCTTTTGAAATGAATTTGAAATCCCCAAACTAAATTACTAAGTATTTTACATGGTTCAGCTAACCATGAGTGGTATTTGGAGGAATTGAAACTTATCTTCCTCAACTTTCCTTGGCTTTCTCTCTACTGCTATATTTTGGTACTGATTGTGAGATTTTACAGCTCGGGGGTTTGAGGGGGAGGAATTCTCCCTAGATATGGTTGGGTGGAAACCCGGATGGTTCAAATGAGTTAGTTAAGGGATCAAAGGTGGATCATATTGTTAACAATTGGAGCTGAATATTTCTTCAGGTATAAATTCCATTGTCCTAAAATTATAGTATAGCTTTGGCATAAAATAAAAGGTATACATTTAAATTGTTGTAAGCATCTAATTTTGGTTTAGGCTTATGTTATCTAGAATATTATTCATTAGTTAAAAATGAAGACTAGATCAATCTATATGTATGGATGTTTAGATCTCAATATTGGAGTTATTATTGGTGTAGTTTATGGTACTAATCTTGGTATTGTAGCATTTGAGAAAGGAAAGCCAAATATTATTGAAGGTAATTGCAATAAATAAATTCCAAAGGAGTTGGGTAAGTATTTCATGATTTATGGTTTTGTTTCAAATTATTAGATGCATCTTTTATAAATGGTTTTAGGATATTTTTCAAAGTGTTTGAAAAAATCTGTGAATGAGTAATGTTATAAATTTATTTATGCATGAATAAGTGCTAACTTGCAGCTTACATTAGAAGTAAGGAAATGGATAGAATCAACCCTTAAAAGAAAATGCAAAAATAATGGCAACTAAAATATCGTTTGGAAGATCAAATGCTTGAGGTAAGTTGGAGATAAATTTTAGTTATGGCTTATGTTTTATATTCTTAATTCAATGTTTTGTTATTCAAGTTGTTTTAATAGTACTATCAGAATTTTGATAGAAAGCCTTAATGGTTGTAGCATTCAGGGCTGCCATGTGTTTGTCAAATTGTAGAAATTGGTGCAAAAAGCTTGTCAAATCATGTGAAATGAATTAGCTTGTGGGTGGAAAAATGTTTCATGAACTCATATGGTGGATTTAGAAATTTGTGATTTCAATGAGCATATATTAGTAGCATAACTCTGGGCATTTTTCCTCATGTAGAAGTGTAGTTGTAATTTTTCATTCCATATGTTTGAAAAAAGTCATAAATGAAACATTTAGGCTACAAATTTGTGTTGTTTTCAAGAATCACTTTCCTGGGAATTTTTAATTCGATTCAGCCCACCATCAGGGGGTATCCATGCCTAGTGGACATGTAACCCCCGATTTCATTCCAAAAAAATACATTTTAGAACCCACATCGGGAATCTGGGTGGTTTAGCAAATTGTTGCTATGAGTTATGTGTGTCTCTTGTTGATTCTTTGATGAAAGACTAAGATTATTTAGTCCATGTTTTAAGATGACAACATTTAAAATTTCAATTTCTGAATTTTATGAGATAAATTTGTTGAAGAATAATCTTAAATTCATTATTTCTAATTGTTTTAAAAAAATGCCTCAATGACTTTTAATTGCATGCTTGCAAAGTTTTTGTCATAAGGGCTCAATGAGTGTAGAGTGCATGTCTGTAAAGTGTTTTCCAAAAGTCTTGAATGCCTGAAGCTTTTGTGCATATAAATTGTTAGTGTAAAATTCTTAGTTACTGTTGTTTTTATGTTACTATAAATTATAAATAAACTATTTAATGGGTGTAGCTTCTTATGTCTGCAAGTTTTTGGTATGAATGTGAAAATCAATTTAATAATTTGCTGAAGTGTGAATAAGACATTTGTTTCTTGTATTATCTAAAGCTTTCATAAAAAAAAGGGCTTGTTGTTGGAAAAAATTTTACAATGACTAATTTTTTAGGATTTTGTGTAAAATGAGTATTAGTGATTATGTGACATCTACTTCTCTATCTTATTGATGGTGGGTAATGTGTGACCTTACAACCATCATGAAAAAACCAAGTCAAGCGATCAGCAACATTTCGTAGCACCTTTTTGAAACCCCACCAAATAGTCGAGATGGTCGTAGGAAAGGAGAGCTCATGACAGAGTAATTGGTGAAGTGTATCACCCTCAAGATATTTTCATTTGATAATGTCGTTCCAAATACCAGTGCCATTGACAGCCTTCAAAAAATACTTTACTAATAGATCCTTATTAAATACACTCGTATTCAGAATACCCCATCCATCATGTGATTTGGGATGGCATAATACTTCCAATTTGCATAGGTGATATTTCTGTGTCCATCTGAATCCCCTCCATAGAAATTGAGCTGTGATGTTATTAATCTTATCGATAATATGTTCAAGTAAATAGAAAAGGTGCCCCCATAAGATAGTTAATTGAGATAACACTGCCTGTATCATGATGAGCCTACCACCCATAGTCAACCACCTGTGTGTCCATTTATTGATTTTTTCTCTAAACCTGTCCACCATCCACAACCAGTCCCTATTCTTGCATCCACATGGTTTGATCGTATATTCGAGGTATTGAAAACCCTTCGAGGCCAGTATGTAATTGACCACAAGGAAATCAATGATAAAAGAAATTTCCTCCATTTCCTCATATTCATATAGCAAAAAAGATTTAGCTTTGTTAATGCATAATCCTGTCGCTAATCCAAATCTATTAAGCATGTAATGAATATAAAACCAATGATTTCTAATCAAAGACCCAAATAATAACATGTCATCCACAAAGAGAGAGTTTGAGGTACATATCGAGTCAAAGAAAAATAAACCTTTTATATATCCCTTTTGCTCAGCCATATGCATAGTCTTACTGAAGCCGTCCATAATCAAAATGAAGATGAGAGCGGACAGGGCACATCTTTGCCAGGGTCCCTGGCCTACTTCAAAAAAAGGAGTTGGTAGTCCATTGATAATCACCGCGTATCTCACAGTAGTGATACATGACATAATCCATCGAATGATCCCAAGAGGCAGTCCAATCTTTAGCAAGACGAGGCGAATATATGACCAGTCTAGAGTGTCATATGCCTTATGTAGATCAATTTTCATAACCAAAGCCTCCCATTTTTCTGAGTGCATAGTATGTAATACCTCTTGGGAAATTTCAATGGCATCGTGTATAGAACGTCCATTGAGAAAACCATATTGTTCCATATAAATGTGGTGTGATAGGGTCTGCTTTCAACTATTGGCAATGATCTTGGAGGAAATATTGTAAATCATATTGTAGAGTGCAATCGGTCGGAAATCCCCAAAATAAGATGGATCAACATTTTTCAAAATGAGTGCAATAAAATTGGATTTTAAATTTGATGGCATATGTCCACTATTTCTGATCAGTCCACCATCTCCGCAATCTCCACACCCATAATATCAAAAAAGAACAATAAAAATTTCAATGGCCATCCATGTAGACCCAGGCATTTATCATGGGAGAAGTATTTAAGAACCTCTTCCACTTCGCCAACCGAAATTTTTTCATTTAAGTGTTTAATAGCCTCCTCATCAAACATTCTATTAATATGTTCTAATATCCATTTCTGGAAATTTTCATCAATACTGTGATCCACCTGATAGAATGACGAAAAATGTAGGAGGGCCTATTTCTGGATGTCAGGAGTGGTGACCACATAACTGCCATCTGATCTTTTAATACACCAAATGGAATTCCTATTTTTCCTATAATTTTCACATTTGCGAAAAAATTTGGTATTTAGGTCCCCTTCCTTTAACCATGTAATTTTGCTTTTAAGCTTCCAGGAAATCTCTTCAATTTTAAGGATCTCCCTTTTTCTATCCCAAATTGCCTTCATTATACCATATGTCTCATCATCTGGGACCTTATTTTTGAATTCTAAGTAAATATCCTTGATCTTGTCCGATATATAACAGAGCTCAGCCTTGAGGGCCTATTTTTTGTTAATCTCCCATTTTTTGGAGACCCTCTTCATCATTTGCAAGTTATGATGAAAGTGTTCCCAGCTCGATAATTCACCCAGATCAGCATCATCATGCCAAGATTCCTTTATAATATGTACATAGTCCTTATCACCCAACCATGCCCGATTAAACTTATAGGACATCCCCTTGGTTCGACCACCCAGTTTCCATGTTAATAGTATCGGCATATGATCTGATATATTTGATACCCGAACTGATGATCTAGGTAAAATCATTGTGTTAATAAGGTTGTCTTTTACCATGGCCCTATCTAGACTCTTGCCTATATAAGAAGCTCCCACTCTTTTATTATTCCAGGTGGGAATTAATCGATTTGGTCGGATGTCAATTATGTGATGTGATATAAAAATATCATTCATGTAATCAGACAGAGGATCACATCTTTCCCTATCACCCCAAGTCTCATCAGCCTGCAAAGTGGAATTAAAATCTCCCATAATAATCAAATCTTGCATAGAAAGAATCCCTAAATTCTGTAGACGACTCCAGAATGAAAATCGATTTTGATAAGGAGCATAGAGATTGATAATGTTGAATATACCCTCAATACCCCGAAAAAAACCAGACAATATAATCCCACTAAAAAGACTATAAGCTCTGAAACTAGCCTTGTATGGGTTCCAAAGTGCTATCATACCACCCGAATGTCCTGTAGCATCAATTTCCATGGCATGCCACCCCAAACGGATACTTAACAAACCCTTTATAGCCTTTTCCCTGCAACATAAAGTTTCTTGACACAAGATAATGATAGGGTCCTCAGAAGCAGAAATATTCCTAAGGCAATGAAGTTTGGAGGCATCGCCCATCCCCCTTATATTCATATATAGTATTTGGATCATTGTGGCACATCCACGAGGTTGCCTACTCTAAGCGCCTGTAGATCGCTCCACATATCATCAACCGCAACAATGGGAATGTCGGTGAGGTTCTCATGATTGTTGGAAAACAGTGATATGGATCTAAGCCTACCCTTGGAATGTCTTGACCCAGCTTTATTATTCTTTCTAACCATGATATTGGTGGCGAAAGTAGGGGAAAAACAAACATCAGAGGAAACGGGGGGTTTATCAAAAATATTAAGGGCAACCAAGTCAAGATTCAGGTTACCCAAGAGTGTATCAATATCACTCCCCACTGAGTTCCTAGGGGAGTCAGAGAGGACCACCGGTTCATGAGGAGAAGTCGGCAATGATGGAGTGACATAAGAAAAATCTGAATTCCCAGCCTCCTGTACATTAGAAGGTTCCCCAATTGAAAAGCTGGTGGACTGAAATAAAGGGGGATCTACAGCAGGTGCGTATACAGGAGATCTCTTATTTTCTAATTAATCGTGATATTGCGCAATATATATTACGCAATTGATGAAATTGTGTTATTAAATCATGATGGATAATCAATATTATTACATGAAGGCAGTTTTAAGACATTTTTTCAAGATTATAGAAATCTTTTGTATTATATAATTTTTTTTTTCAAAAGGTTAACTTTTTAATTTAGTCATTTTAAATTAATTTAAAATCAATTGAATTGACTTAAATATAAAATTTAAGCAAAAAGCGTTTTAAGAAAAAACTTTGTATTTAAGACAAAAAATATTTGATACAAAATATTTTAAAATAAAACTTTATATTCAAAACAAAAAAAAAACGAAAATATTTAAAGAAAAAAATAATTTAAGGCCAAAATATTTTCAGACAATTTTATATTTAAGACAAAAATGGATTGACACAAAAATATCTTAAGACAAAAACAATTTAGGACAAAAATATTTTAGGACAAAACTTTGTATTTAAGACAAAAACAAATTGAGACAAAAATATATTAAGACGAAACATTATATTTAGATAATGACCACTTAAGACAATGGAAATTAAGACAATATTCATTTAAGACAAATAACAATTATGACAAAACCATATCAATTGAAGACAATATTATCTAACATGACTTGCAAAATTGACTTTGATAGTGCACCCTAAGTCTGTAAGTGTGCATGCTACTACTGTCTCGCACCTATATTGAGGTTACTATTTCACTTATCATTCACGTTATCTTATATAAAGAAAAAAGATTATTGGGCTCTTTGTTTTGGTAGAGTCGTTGATTCTAAAGAATGTGATAACTTTTCTTGGAAAGGTTTATGAGACATCAATCCCTCTTATTTCGCATTGGTCTATATTTATATGATTAGAGACAACTTGTATGTCATTTCATTTGACACTACCACACAGAGGGGGATTTTAAGACAAAATACATATTTTTTCTTAAAATTTCCGAGACGAGACACTAGTAAAAAAGGTAAGAGTAAAGGATTAGGCACTACAGGAAAAAAGCACATTGGTGAAGGTCATGCTCATGACGAACCTTTAAGGTCTGTCACCAATGTCACATATGGTGACGGTCCTTTAAAAACCGTCACTGTAAGTGTATATAGTGATGGTCCTTTATGGTCCGTCACCAAAGACATTTTCAATGACACCTTTGGTGAGGGTCGTTAAAGGCCCATCATTAATTCTCTCTTTGGTGACACTTCTAGTGACGAAATTTTAATGACCCTCACCAATGCTCCTTTTTTTACTTTTGGTGATGGTCAAAAAATGTCTGTCATCATTGATCATTATAAAACCATCACTGTAAGTGTATATAGTGATGGTCCTTTATGGTCCGTCACCAAATACATTTTCAATGGCACTTGTGGTGAGGGTCGTTAAAGGCCCGTCACTAATTCTCTCTTTTGTGACACTTCTAGTGACGAAATTTTAACAACCCTTGCTAATGCTCCTTTTGTTACTTTTGGTGATGGTCAAAAAATTTCTGTCATCATTGATCATTCCAATGAGTTTTTGATGACGCTATGTCCCTGTTAATATATTTTTTGTCAAAAGATAATGATTTAATACCATTATTGTGGAGTATTTTTTATAATATGTCCAAGGCCATAGTGGTTAGGGTCAGTCAATTTTTTTAGAAGTAATTAGTGTGTATCATTTCCCTCAAGTAATGACTAGTCGAATAGAGATTTCCTATGAGTCAACACATCATTCATATCTACTGAATTTATTATATAGCAAATTCCATTTAGACAAAGTTCCACTATTGTGTGTAGGAAATATATTATTTAATAAATAATCAAGCTTTGACAATTCTATTAATGAGAAAGACCTAACAATCCTCAACAATCTGGGCACACCTTATATTAATGCTTTGGAACACACTAAAATTTCTTAGCACCCCACATGTCTTGGAACATCTTTGTACCTAGAACATCTTATGATGACATTGATGCCCAAGCACATGGTGGCATGTGCTAGCACAACATGGAAGTCTCCTAGGATGTGTTGGCATGCTGCATATAGTTCCTATAATGCCCTGGAACACATTGGTTGAATGCATTGACATACATTAGCACTTGGCACACAGTGCCACTTGGCATGTATTGGGACCTATTATTAGTGTGCCTAGCATGCCCATTTTCAAAAAGATAAAGTCTTGACTTATTAATCCTCTTATTGGTTCTTCCTTTTGTTTCCTTGACACACATTGACATACCCTGGCACCCTACGCCACATCCTTAGCACCTAGCATGTATTGGCATATCTTGGCACTATTAATTGGCACTTGATATAATTAGCATACCCTGGAAATCCCAAGCACAATTTGGGAATTCTTGACATGCGTTGATATTCCCTAGCATGCCTTACCAATGCTTAGTATACCTTATCACTCCCTCCTTGGCATGACAACTAACACTCAATAACACTAGTCTCTAGCCCACGTTCCTCATATTCATTAACTTCCATGATTTTTTACCTAGTGCTCCCTTAATGTTTTTTCCTAGTAATCCTTAACACTCATCAACATGAATTATCACTCTCTAGCACAACTTGGCACTCTTCAACATTCCCTTCCACTTCATAACACTAGTCCCTGACACATATTAGCACTTGGCATGTGTTGGTGCTTGGAAAGTCTTAGCATGTATGGAATATGTTGAGATGTCTTGGTATGATTTGGCATGGTTTAATATTAAATTTATTTGTGATGATCAATTGTTGGAAAGTAGATGAGAAGCAACAAAGGAATACTTGGCACTTAGAATGCACTTGGCACCTATTTCCACCTAGTGTTGGTGTGCCTAGCATGCCCGTCTTGGAAAAGGTAAATTGATGACTTATTAGCCCTCTTATGTGTTCATTTACTTGTAGTTTAACTTTTTTCTTTCTTTTGTTGTCTTGACAGTCCTTGACATGCATTGACACACCCTTGCGCATCTTGGCATGCCTTATCACTTGGCACATCTTAGCATGTTTGACATGTATTCCCACTATCTATCACATCAAGGGGGTGAAGAGAGATGTAGTCCTAAAGTAGGTCAAGTACGAGGGTTGAGTAAGGGTTGCTAAAGGGAGGTCATGATCATCCTCCAAGAGCAAGATCATCATGTGAGGGTTTAGAAGAATGTTGCATACCCTAATGGTCGATTTGTGCTAGGAAGTAGGATGGCATATTGTTGGTTCTCTTCTGGCAGATCGAGCTTAAGAGAGGTTTCTCATGAGAATATGGGCACGTAATTTCAATGGTGTCTATGTGTGAAGGCCGCATAAAATTCTGAAATGTTGAAATTTGCAACAAGAAACAGTGAGATTGGAAACTATAAAGGACAAAAGAAAATGCACCCATGCTGGTGAGGAATTTTGATACACAATGAGTGAGGAATGTGGGGAGTCTAATTTATTTTTCCCTTAAATAAATTGAACAATAAATTGTAATTTCATCTCATAACAACTTGTGTCAGTTAATTAAGTCATGATGACCGAGTTAGCTCAAGAAATTCAAGTTGACGGTCTAATATGAGGCATCTAGAGGGATTCTAATACTTTTGGGGTCCAGTTGAAGTTGATGCATTAGTGGGGTGCAAGTGTAATTAACTCAATTAAATGAGTTAAAATCAATTTAACTAGTTCTAACTGAGTGATGAGCTAGTGAGAGGTCCAGTGAATTAAATTAGATTTAATTCACAATGAGTGATCAATCATATAACTAATAATTCGCTATTAATAGTTGCATGCATGTCAGTTTCGAGGAATACCCAATTGAGACAAAGGTTAAAGGGAACATAACTTTCAGTTGTATTAAGAGAAAATTTCCCATGTGAAATTATAAATTCATTGGGATACCATGATGGATTGTGCAATCAAGGAAGACTGATTTTCCTAATTAATAAGGATTTAATTCCCTAGGACTTGCATGAGCAAGGCAGACTAAAGTAAGGATGAGAATTGGTAAGTACTAGACCGAGCTTGCCTAGATCAATGGGAGACAATTGACAGAGTGTTGGAGAATCTCATGAGAGATTAAGCATTAATGTATTGTTTCACAATTCCTTGAATTAATACACAATAGAGATAGAGGGGTTTTGAGCAGTTTCTTTCCCCAAATACATCATGTTGTTGTGCGATTGATAATTTATCTCTTACTTATATGTGATTGTGTGATCGTGTTTTTTTTCTGTAATTTGTAGGAAGGATTTAGTATCTCGTTTTAGTAGATTACAAGATCAGATTGAATCTCGTTGGTTAGATTTTCTTCATGGTATCAGAGCAGGATTTTTTTGGGCGGCGAGTTTGCAGAGAATATCTAAAGATTTTGGTGTAAGGTTTTCAAAAACAAATAGAATATTTGGATTCCTTGGGAACATCTACCCAAATGGGAAAAAAATAATTCGATCGAATCGGAGCTCGGATGAGGGAGATATCATCAATTTAAAATCAACTCTTTTTTAAAACTTTTTGTGGTGTCAGGACAATTACACTGTGCGTGACTCAAGAACCTATAGGTACTTGAGGTACCATATGCATGCAAATATTTGAGGAGAAAGGCAGAAGTTAGAGACTTGGTGGTTTAGAGGGAGCATAAATTACCTCTCAACATGCATCCTCATGAGAAGTAGCCTCAGAAGGTTGTGGAGTAGCTTCCACAATTGGAGAAGCGGAGAGGAGACCGAGTGGAAGTGTCCACTCAAGCAGATACCTCCATGAGGGGGAAACTTCAAGCCATATGGGAAGAGGGAGCAACCATACCTCGAGATGTAATGTGGGGTGATGTGTAGACATAATCCCAAGATAATAAATTTGGGCAAGGTCCATTGAGATGGCTTGTCTCATGGATCGAACCTCGCTACAAGGAGCCCATAGTACAACAGTAGTAGGAAGGATCAGTTAGATTGACGTAGTCAAATGTCAGCAAGACAGAAATCAGAGTGACATATGTCAAATATTGGAGCACAAATCAGATTTAGCAACATTTCAAAGGGCATGGATGCAGATGCCAGCAACAGCGTAGAGAATCTAGTCCTAGATAGGTGCAATAGCTAGCAGCAATCGGAAGACTCTTATGATAGATGCGTTATATTGATTCAGTTGTTCGGAGGCTATTCAGTTTCATGATTTGTAGGTGAAAACAACATTAGAGAAGTGTAGCATGCATAAAATTCCAAAGGTACTGGATGGGGATAGATTGAATTCCTTTCTTGTTGAGAGGGAGTGTTGAAATTTGCAACAAGAAACAGTGAAATTGGCAATTAGAAAGGACAAAAAAAAATGCGCCCACACTGGTGAGGAATTTTGATATACCAGGAGTGAGGAATGTGAGGTGTCTAATTTATTTTTCCCTTAAATAAATTGGACAATAAATTGTAATTTCGTCTCATAACAACTTGTGTCAATTAACTAAGTCATGATGATTGAGTTAGCTCAAGAAATTTGATTTAAGGTGATTGAGGTGGATATTGGTGGCCACCTGCCTATTCCACTTGGGCCCTCACCATTGTATCTTTTAATTTTTCAGTTTCCTTGATTATAGCACAATTTACTATTTTTGTTAGTTTTTCGGGTCCTAAACGTCCAGAGCCATTTTGAGGTCCCAAACGGCATTTTTTGGGCATGAAAGGTTTTGCAATGTCATATAAATTTCATTATCAATTGTAGTCCTCAGAGATATCTTTCTAATGAGGTATTATGTGCGTCAAACGAAGATCATATGACCAAGTTATGACCCTGGGAAGTTGGCTGCCCAACTAACCCCAACGGGGCCCATAAACTCTTGGTGTACATATCCTCAGGTTAGGGTTTTGGTTGTTTAGGGTTTTATATTATTTTTAAATAATAAAAATACCCTTCATCCTTATTTTATCAGAGTTTAGAGGAACATAACTATCAGTTGTATTTATAGAAAAGTTCCCATGTGCAACTATAAAGTCATTGGGATGCCATAATGGCTTGTGCAATCAGGGAAGGTTGATTTTCCTAATTAATAAGGAGATAATTCCATAGGAATTGCGTGAGCAAGGCAGGCTAAATGAAGGCTAAGAATTGGCTAAGTATTAGACCGATTTTTCCTAGATCAATAGGAGGCATTTGGCAGAGTACTGGAGAATATCAACATAGATTAAGCGTTGTATTGTTTCATGATTCCTTAACTTAATAAAAAATAGAGATAGAGGATCTTGAGAAGTTGCTTCCCCAGATACATCTTGTATTGTGTGATTGATAACTTGTTTCTCTTACTTATATGTGATTGTGTAATCATGTTTTGTTTCCACAAATTGTGCAATCAGATTGAATCCTGTTGGTTATATTTTCTACATGAAATAGAAGAGAGGGTTGATACCATCTTGCCTTGTGGTGGTTAGTAGGACACAAGGTCTGTGATAAATACCAGCAGAAGTCAATGTAGGCATAATATTGACTGAGTTAACCATAGTATGAGGGTCAATATTGAGATCTGAAGTTCATGTCAAGATTCAGTCAAAGAAATGCCCAGAATCTATGGATCCATATGAGCTAGGACGAGTCTCTTATGGAGGCAAGAGTCGTGTTTTTTCTATGTGTGGATAGGGTTTGTTCTAAAACAATTAGAAATACATAAGTATAATGCCCTAGTTAGGAAATTTTCCTAGCATGTTTAGTTCATAAGGTATGCCCTTAAGACTGTGACAAATTTGTGTAGAACAAGATGGGGTGTGACCCTTAGAGCAAGGTTTATTTCTGCAATAAAGACCATAGATATGGAAGGTGGTTTGCAGATTTAGTATGTGTGGAGACAACGATTCAAAGGAGGGTGGAACCTGAGCAGAAGATTGAGCATGCAGAAGAAATGTGCCATATGAATAATGGATTGACATGCAGAGGAGTTGATTTTGGTGGAATTTCCATAGAGTTTTAGACAAATATCTGAAGAAACCTATAAAAAATTATTAAATGGACTGTTAGTGGCTAATTTGTGACCCTAGTTCAGTCATCTACAGATTTTTAGAAGTATGATAAGAGGAGTAGTTCATATTTGTCCATAGATTGGACAAGAAAGATCAAATTCTCAATACACAGGAATAGTGATCTTGATATTACTCAAACCATTGTTCGGTGGCAGATTTGAAGAGCCCTAGATGAAGACAATATTGTGGGCCCTAGATTAGTAAAAAGAATTGACTGTGGTTGGGCAGATTGATGGTAGTCCAAGTATAGTTGGAGGGTTGTTAGGTTACTATAAAAGAAGAGCCCTGACTCTTGTTCTGGTGAAGGACAACAAAATTGGTAGAAGGGAAGGTGTATAGGACCTAAGGATGTGCAGACTTTGAAGGACTAAAGTAACAGTCAAGTGGGCCAACCAACTAGACCTAGTTCACTATATTGTAGAGGATTGATTCAGTGAGAAGAAGGGCAGCCTCCATAGCCCTGGACTTCTCATCTTGGAGCTGTAGTATGGAAAAAGTGGGCATATCAAAGAGTTTTTCACAAATGGAATTGTGAAAAACTTGTTACCACTTAAACTAGTAGGGGAAATAAAAGGGGTTCCTAAGAGGGAAACTGTTAGGACAAGGGAAATGATGGAGGCTTAGCCCATTGTCACCACAGATAAGGCTCCTTTCTCTTCATGGAATTTCAACGATGGGTGGAGTCCCAGTAGTTTAGGAAGTCACTTGTAGATTATAGTTCAATGAATAGGTAGGAAGTGACCCTCGAAACCCTTTCCCTAAGATAAAATAAAGAGTGGGACTTTCTTTCCTTTTAAGAAAGGGAATTTATCTTCTCGGGAGAGAGGAGGGGGATTGAAGGGTTGAGAGAGAAGAAAAAGATCTATGAAGGAAGTTATTAATCCATAAAATTGTTTAGGAACTTCAATTCCCAAATGGTCCTTCGTGAAATGCCTTTGACACCAAATGGGACCACACGGGGCCAAG
This sequence comes from Pinus albicaulis, assembly GCA_034641835.2. NCBI lineage: Eukaryota > Viridiplantae > Streptophyta > Pinopsida > Pinales > Pinaceae > Pinus > Pinus albicaulis. Next base: position 224,313,072 of record CM076581.1, read on the forward strand.
TGGACCCAACCCAAGTTCGGGGATGGAATTTAGAAACTAATGATGTTCCTATCTTGGAGAAGGTGAGGGGAAAGGATCAGACAAGATTTTTTACTTCGATAGGTCAAACTGATCCTACTAGGTTCTATCCATGGGAACATCGAGGCAAAACTTGATCCTAGAGCTAGGGCTTAAGGTATCTGGAGATTCCACTGTCGGAATTGGCCCAAGTTCTAAGGACAGTGAGGGCACCCAACAACGTAGCTGTCTTTAGGAGATAGAATTTTTCCTCTAGCTAGATTCCTGAGAAATTGTTGCCCTAGGTGACCTAATGGGGCTAGACCTAGGGAATGTGAAAATTTCATAATATAAGAAACCCTACTGCAGTATCTTGATTTACTTATCCTACTTGAATTACGTTACAATCTAGTTTCTAAAATATTCAATAAATTAGTGAAGTAAATAGTAAATACAACTAGCAACCTACACATACAGATCAAATATTGAATAACATGCTCATAGACAAAGTAACACATAGATTTTCTAGAAAAATGTCCCCGAAAAAAATGCAATGCAAGAAAACCAGTGCAGCTAGCTCTGGAGGGTTTTCATTACTATGCAGAATATAAGTACAACAATCTTGGGCACCAAAATTGGTTCACCCAAAAGAGAAATAAAAATGGTAGCAATATGTTGCTCTGAATCCCTCTACGCCAGCCTAAATGGCCTATTTTGGCCTCTGCGTTGCTCAGTAAGGGCCTGCATCACACCTGAATGGCTTACACTGACCCTGCACTACCCTAACTAGGCTTGTGTCAGCCCTACGTGGCTCCTACTACGCCTGCTACTTTAGCTGGCTGGAATGCTTATGCAGAAAAAACATAGGTAAGAAAGAAGGCACTGGCCAAAGGTAATGCATGACAGTCAGAAAAATTGAAGAAATGAAATGAAAATAGATCAATGTCCACAAATAACTTAAATAGCTTAATGGGACTAGAGAGTAAAAGATTTGACAACATCAATAAGTGCTTATAGCATCAACTAAGAGAACAGAAGAGACTATTTCACGAGGTTAAAATGTTGTATACTTGTTGGCACAGGAAAATTGTAGAATTGTTAGAGTAAATATTTGCAGGTACCATTAGTTGGTGATCATTGATAATCATTTAATTTCGTCAAATACCCTGATGAATGGGCCTTACAAGCTATTTGCATAGACAAACGCCATAGAAGTTGTGTGATGCAAAAATATTCACACTATATTGAAGAAAACACCTACCAAATAAGGATGACATTTCAAATGGGGAAAGAAAAAATAGAGAGATAGACATCGAAAAAGTTAAAATGCTACGGCAACAAGAAAGAAACTAGGTAGCATGGTAGAAAGCACAACAAAGAAAATTATAAAAATGGAAAACCCTACAAATTAGCACCCATCCAAACATCACCACAAATTTTTCTTTAACTCTAAATCTCCAATTCATCAAATTATATCCTGTATTCAAACCTGATCCTCTCCGTTAGCCATTCTGAAGATAAGGCTGAGAACTTACTATAGAACCATCACCTACATGTAGTGATCTTATTCTGTGGCCAAACAACCTACTTTCATGAAGACATGGAAAGGTAAACACTCTCTGCCAAGATTTTCCATATAGCCCAGGTTGAGAAACCACATATACATCACTAGTTTTTTCTCTTCAGAATTGTAACTTAGAAGAGCTTTGTCTGACCACCTTCAGGTTGCTCCCAGAGTCACCCAGGCAAGCCCTCTCAGCATCATCCTCTTTCTGTATTACCTAATTAGTAATTTAATTAACCATAACAGTTTCTTGATCATGCAGGTATTTCAAATATATTTCCAATAATCATAAAGCTTTCATGTTAAACAATTAGGTCAAAATACTTTAGACTATGATTAAAAAAGTACAAAGAAACCTCACCAACACTCAAACGACAAACAAAGTCAAACCTCTACAAAGTATAAATAGATATCTGATAAACTTCATTCCACCACAAAAAAGTGCTTAACTAAAGAAAATTCTAATTACTGTGCTTTCAAGACAAAGCTTTCAAGGGCAGTGATGTTATAAACATACCTCTACACCCCGTGAAAAATCAATGTGTATAATTAGACCATCATAAGGCTCATTAAAAACATCATTATTATCATTTTATAAATCATTTTTTTTAAATCAACAAGAAGCAATGAACAATTGCATTCAGTTCCAATGTAGTATATGGCAATTTCATATACTTATTATGAAGCTATCTAGATTTGCAACTTGATTGTAGAGTCAACCAATCAGTTGTTGAAGCCCAATTTGTCTCTTGTGAGAATCAAAGTTACATCAAGCTCTATGAAAATCCAATGTGTCATGACCATTTCAAACACATTTATATTTAATACAATTTCCTAAGATTCCAAATTCATTAGGGAGTTAGTAGTGTTGGACCACATTTTGACAAAGTTGCATATGGTTAATAGTTTGACAAAGCTCCTAACGAAGGGGAAGTTTGAAAATTTGGGGGAGAATCTTTGGTTTTTGGAAGAAAAAAAAATTCTCAAGAGTGTTAGATTACCTAGTTGGTCCGAGTTGGTCTCACCTCAACCTTGAGAAGTTGAGCAGCACCAGGATTGTAGAGCTAGATTGTGGTACACCAGTCATAAAGATTCTTAAATATAGCTAGAAGCTTATAATGACACCTTCGAGGATAGACAAATTAGTTGTTGGGTCACACCCACCAAGTATGACACACTAGTTGAGGAGATTAACACCATCATCTTAGGTGAATTCATGATTGCACACATATGAAATGAGGCATCTTCAGGAGAGGAGTTATATCTACTATGATAATGCACTACTCCAAAAGAAAAGCCTTGCATACAAGGCAAAGTTATAAGGGAGTTGCTTATGCTCAAGGGAGATGCACAACTAATGCTATCATTAGCATGTTTCTTGACAACACCTTCTCTTAACTTATAAATGAAAAGGATAGGCACACTAGTTAGACATTTGTAGAAATGGATAATAAGAGTTGTTGGGCTAGAATTGTGAATTATGGATAAAACACGCTTCCCTAGACATATGAAAATCTAGAACAACATATTAAAGACTATACGACTACCTTTCCTAACTCAGAACAGACACACAGAAAGGATTAGAGGCTTACTTGTAATCCAAGCGCTTCTAAATGGATCCTTCTATCACTTATGTTGTAGCTTCAAATTCAAGCAGTTTGTAGGAAAAATGCTTCTTGCAAGAAAGAACACTAAAAGAACAGAAGATATCAATAATACATATGTCTATTCAAGTTAGTTAGGTAAATTAGTAAAGCATAAACAATATAAATCAACTAAATATTGCAATATGGAAAATCAAAGCCAATACAGATGCATATAGGGAAAAGTAAGTTGTATTCTTTATTGATGATAGGAGATGTTACAACCAAATGATTGATTTGAAGTGAACCTTCCAGCAACGATCCGTAGCCTCATCACAGTATAAATCTCTCTAGCAGCTATTACACAAATCTAACTCTCAATTGAAAATCCTCCAGCATTTCTCTACTCAAATTCTTCCTCCTCAAACACTCAGATCTGTGTTCAATTTATAAATGAACTAAAGGTAGTTTTAAAATGAATGACTTTCCAATAATAGGCAAGACATGTTCCCAGTCACGTAGATGTCAAATGGACATTTGGATTCGAGGCTTGACACATGTGAACTCTTCTAGAAGGCACTGGCCAAGTGGAGATTCCAGAACAATGAGAATTTCACTCCCAATGTGACCAAAGCACCCATAGATGTCGGGAAGTGCTTTGCAGAGCAGCCTTGCATGGGGCTACCTACATATGCAACGCACGTAGTCCCCTTAGAGGCAACATTGGTGAGCTCCCACATGCTATATAATAAACTTCAAACCTTGGAAACCTTCGCTTGATGAAAGTCATGTTTGATTTTCTTGTTCCTTCCTTAGGGCATGTAGCAACGTGAAATGATAGGGAATGATAGACCCTTAGTCATTGGTCCTAGAGATGATGCCCAGTTAACTAGGTCATCGGGAATGATGCCCAAATTGACCTATAACAATTTCCCCCTAAAGCATGAGGTCAAAATAATAAAAACATTTGATTGAGATGCTTTACACTGTGATGGGCTGGAGATGAAGTGAAGTGGTCACCTGCATCAATATTACTATACATTACATCATGATATATCCTCTTTGATCATAATTGCTGAGGGTAGGCATTCCCTTGTTCAACACGTAAACAATCTAATAACATGTACATAATTTAGAAAGTCATCGACGCTGGAATGTTGCCCAATGCAGACATGCCTACAGATATAGGCTCACGTTCGGATGAAAATATGTATGTAATTTCACTATACAGATGATGTGTACAAGAATCCGAAAATTGCAGCCCTGATGGCTAAAACTAGATCCGGGGTCTTCTTATCTCATTCACTCAATCATTTGGTTACAAGTCTAGCCATGTGAATATATGATTTGTCGTCGAACATGGAAAAAGATCATTTGATTACTAGCCAATGATGTGAGTTTTCAACAAACGTGAGAGAACCACCATTAATGAAAAATGCCCTCAAGGTACTACAGTACATTTCATAAGGCGTGAATAGATGATTTGATGTCGAACGACAAAGAAAATATTTCGGTCAAAGGTCTGGAAGTGAGGATCTTGTCAATGCTGTAACAAGCCTCATCGTACTGGAATCTGATGTTTCTAAGTGAACTTCCTGGATATTGATTTTTTGTCGACAGGAAGTCACCTTATTGAGAAATGGGAGTTACTGATTTCAAAGACAAGTGTATGACTTGATATATCAATTTTTAGGGATGATGGTCATGCGAATAAAGGTTTATGAGTATTGCAGAAGGATGAGTGTATTCACTGGATGACTTCTCTTCAACATATCAGCAACACTATGATGAGTTGACATCATTGACCCAAAACCGAAGTGAAGGTATGATGAACCATAGGTGTGAATGAACCGTCAAGATGATTTCCAAACCCAAATAGTCACGGACATGGAGTGAAATAATTTTCATGTTCAAGAGTGACTTGCTACCATAAAGAAATTTTGCTCACTTTTCCCAAATTTTCCCTGATCATTTGTCGACCAGTACCTCTTTATTTTTTTAACAAGCTTGAGGAGGATAACATTTTCTTGATCTATAATTCAACCCTTCGAGAAAATAAAGTATCACTATTTAATAATTTAACGAGTCTAACGATGAATGACTCTTGCCATGATCGAAAAACCCGTCACTATTTTATGTTTTAATGAGCTTAACGATAGTGATAGCCTGATCCTTTTTCATATTTAGAGAGTTTGAAAAAGAGGAAGAAAGAAAAATCCATAAGTTCTTTTTTGTAAATTTTTCACTTAGACCTGAAAACCTGTAAAATAATATATGAGAGAACCTCTTTGGTCATGTTTAACCAAGGTATTCCTTTTTCGTAAATAATCTATCTCAGTCCGAAAAAGGGTTAAACTTATACTGAGTAGATATCAATTCATTTACTTTTACGAGCTCGAAAAGACAAGTGCTCAACACTCTTTTCACATTATCAGAGTCTAAAAAGAGCTGCAATAAGACTCTAGGGGTTCCTTTTTCGCTATTATAGAAGCCTGAAAAAGAGATAAAAGTGCACTTCAAAACATTTTACATTTTTAACAAAGCTCGAAAAATAAGGAGAAAAAGTTATGTTTTCTGGTCAAGTCATTCTTTGAAATAAATATGCATGACTAATCTATTCATCAGCTATATTTCCTGTTCAGACCAACATAAAATGGATTAAAAATACCTGTTTCATGATAAAAACATAATAAAACTATAGTCATAGCAATAAATTTAACTTGCAAATAATTAAATGACTATTTAAAAGTAGTTTCACTATACATTTTTACCATTCCATAGTTACCATTTGTATTTTGGAGCTCTGAACCTAAGTTTGCCCTCGAACTTTAGCCACTAATTGCGATCATTTATGTGGACTGATGTTTTTTCTATTTGATCCAGGTTAGTGCCATGAACCTCTTCTTCCCTTTCGTATTCATTTCATTTCCAATTTATGAAAATTTTTAGGGTTTTGAGGCCCCTAGGGTAAATTCTACCAAAAATGAGGGAAACGCACCCCTGAATCTCGAAACCTACGTTTCATAGCAGGTACAGTGAAGTGTACTTTCATGTGCAACACACTGTCTCTTATCAGGGAGTGCGTTGGGCGCAGTGTAAGTTTTTGATTTTCTTACTATGCCCAAAATTGACCTAGTTTTTTGTAATAAATGGTATCTAATGGATCTTATGGTTTTGTTTCAGGTTTCCAACGGATTATAATGACGATTACATGGAGGGAAAGAGAATTTGAAGAACAAGGTACGATACCATCTTGACATGAAAGCTTTTATTGTAGTCGAATTTTAAGAGGATCGATGACATCTGTGGACAATGATGTTTCCCACAGTGCCACCCAAGGATGCCGCTTTGCATGGGGAGGGGTATTCCAAGGTATCGCTTCCTTTTTGGAAAAGAGGTGTTGAGGTCAACAAAAAGGAAGCCTCAACCGAACCATGGGTTTCCAAACTGAGGGGTCGAGGAATTGGATGTGATGGGTTTAACATAGGCATGTTGGCTAGTGGTGACTAAAAACTGATGATGGGAATTCAGTGGCCCAAGGTTAGAGTATACTTAAGCAGCTTGGCGGTAGTCAGTTATTTCTGAAGGGGAAAATCCCTGGAGTCAGTAGGACTTCCAGGGCGGGTGTAAACCGGCTATGAATGTCATGATGGTGTGTGCGTGGGGTGAAATACTCTAACCAAGGGTGTTCATGGATTGTTGCAATGGGAAAAAATATGAATTGGGAGGGTGAGGGGATGAAGTGAACCATTTGTGGTCTTTATACAATTACCAAAAGAATAAAATAATGGGGTTTGGTTTGTACAAAACACAGAGAGAGGTACCCAAAAACATGAAAGTGTTCGCTCACTGATCATGTGAGGAGGGTGTTTTGCTGAGGCTGGGGGTCCCATTGGTTGGTCTCATGTGTGGGGTTGATGAGGCGAATGAAAAATATCATAGATGGGATTATGATGGTGGAGGTATGGTGGGCCAAATGTGAGGCGCGGTGGTGCACGTTTGATCTGCTTCTACAACGTAGTTGTCCGGGAAGAGGGTTTGAGTTTGCATGATAAACTTGACCTTATGCATGGTGAATGGATGGGCATGAGGTGCTTCCTGGACTGAAGTGGTATGGTCATGGCGTCACTTATGTTAGTGATATATGGTCTATTTTGGGTGACGAGCGCCATGGAGGGGAGGCTCTACTGACCAATGTAGATGTTTATCACATGCAAGGTGAGGTGATGATAAACATGGTCGAATATGAGGACACTATGGTTTATGTATGATAGAGAAATGATGTCAAAATATGTAGAGTTTTTTGGGACTCTATCATGTTGGGGGTAGAATGATACCTGCTCTGGAACTTTTAGGAGATAACATTTGTGGATGGTTTGCAGGCTTTTCCTACAAAAATAACTACCGCAAGTGAAAGAATCTCCTTTATCATATATTATTGAAAGGAATGAGCTTTAAAAAAGAAGATGAGAGAGGGCATACCTGTCGGCATTGAAAAAATATTTTTTTTGAGAGTGTGAATGTGTGGCATCTCCTCTATTCACTTGGGAGTTTTTACTTGGCTCCTAGTTTTGATTTCAAGACTGAGATCATGGGGGGTGTTTTCCGGTTACTGCCCCTAGTCCAGAACCTCCCCAAATACAGATTACTACTGCCTAGGTGACCTTAGGTCAAAGACCCAACCAAACTATCTGTAGCAATCAATGCGCTTGATAACTCAAGAGGATGAGGCAACCAGGTTCCCCTGTCCCTAGTTGGTGTATGGTGGGTTGGGGGGAGGAGGGAAAAATGGTTGTTGTTCTGGTGATTGTTGCTCCTCTTGCACGTACGAGATGACACGAGGTTCATTTCCCGAAGACTGGGTGGGGGGATCCACTTGATAGGACCTCTCGATGGTGTGCAAGGCATCCCTATATCACGGTATTTCTAGGAAATGATAGGTATAGTTCCCATAGATGTTGCAGATAGTGCATGTGTGATTGGTACACAATGCTTTTCCTTTAACTTTGGTGGTAGGTTCCTTTTTACGGGAACGAGGCATCATGATGTCTATCTCGAAGCCAAGGAGTGGTTTTAATTCATCCATCTCTGGACAAATATGGGTAGGATGACCTATTATGTCGCATATGGCACAGACTGGTGATTCCCATTGAATGGCAGGGGTCACCATCTTCTTTCCTCTCTTCTTGATTTTCCTAGTGGTGATCACTGGTTTTGCAATGGGAATTTCCTTTGCAGGGGTGGTCTCAACTATTTCTTGGACTGGTGAGGGCTCCTCGACACTGAGGGGATTCAATCCTGTGGCAGTAACATGGCTGGCTCCTGTTTCAGAAGGGGGAACGAGGTACCAAACTGGGAAGGCCATCGGTATGTTGGGTGATACCAGTGTTTCCAAAACCTGATGGGAGACGAATCCAACTGGGGGATAGAGGAAATGGGTTTGGGAG